>JBBPBX010000041.1:26115-39354 GCA_038048925.1 Garcialebias charrua | reverse complement strand
GCTGCCTACATTAAGGGTCGCCACAGCGAACTAAGTCGCACGAAGACTTGGCAGTTATTTTTTATGCCGGATGTCCTTCCTGACATAACCACAGACCACCGAGCTACCACAGCCCTCTGTGTGGAGCAGAGAGCTGCTATCTAGGGTGCCCGGAGGAGCAGTTGGTGGGGGTTAAGGGCCTTGCTCGGGGGCTCATGGTGGGGCAAATGATGGTGGAGGCAGGTGTGGACGCTTCACCTTTCCCACCCACATTTAATATTAGTACGGGGAGTTGAACCGGCAACCTTCCAAATACAGGCCCACTTTCTCTAGCATCTGAGCCACCACTCCTGCCTCCACCATTATCTACTAAAGTAAACTCTGCTAAATCTGTTAGAAAAATATCTTGTGAACCTAATGAAACACTCAAACAGTAATTAAAAGCAGACTTCACTTTCAATTTACCGTATTTTCCGGAATATAAGTTGCGGATTTTTGTCTATTTTGCATGCCCTGCGACCTATATTTAGGTGCGACCTATTTATGGCTCTTACAATAACGTCAGCTAACAAATATATATTTTTAGGTGTTTATCCTGCTAAAATTAAAATACCGGTACATGCAGCTCTGTTCGCTGCTATAGGACGTGACGTAGATGCGACCTATATTTAGGTGCGACCCTTTTATGGATTTTTTCAAATTTTTGGCGATAATTGGCCAAAGCGACCTATATTCCGGTGCGACCTATATTCCAGAAAATACGGTACTCAATTCACATTGGTCCCTTTACAGATGCTGAGCTAAAGTTTCAGGGGTTAGTTGTGAATTAATCATAAGACACACTTTGCGTGTGAGAGCTTGCGATATTGCGTGAGATTGCCCATAATTTCATTTTCAAAGTTTCACTTGATCTTAGTTTAAAACTTGTTTGTAAAGCATAGGCAATAAAAGCAAGGGTTTTAGTTGGTTTAATGTTTGATTTGTCAAAAGCTTACCTTAAAACATTCATGTACACAATCAGCATAAAAGTGTATAAAAGAACATTAGAACCTTTCAGGAAAATCAATGAAACTATAAAGGAAGTAATTTATTGCTTAAAAGCTACTAATGAATGAAACTACCCAGACAGAGTAGGGGGATAGCGACAACGAAGCATTTCTAAGCTTTTTTTTTGTGCTACAATATAAGCCAACATTCCTAAATTTCCCACAAAAAAGCGAACAGAAAACGTACAACATTTAATTTTAATTCAAACCTCTTTGTCGTATCATACCTTTGTTGTCAGCGGGAGTTGTCTGGCTGCTGTTAGCAGATGTTTTGGAAGACAGCTGTAGAGAAACAAAGACAAAACTTAGCACTATATGCACTAAAACTGTAAGAAGTCCCAATAACATTTTCAAGCATGTGTAGTAAAAACAAGACATGCCATGGAACAATCAAGATGGATAAAGTAGTTCCAGTGAAATCCAGCTGTCCTTGTTTTATACTGCAGCTCTGACTGTAAATAAATCAAATCATATTTTACTCAAACACCTTCAGTCAGATTGAGATGAGAAGCAGGAGACTGCAGGCGTCCTCTCGGAGCTGTTACAATGCGTTGCTCTACACATTGTCAGATGCCACATTTGTGCTGCACCGTGTTGCCACCCAAGATTACCGTTAACAGCTCTCCACCTTGTTCTCACTGAAATCTGATTTTCGTGTTAACAACACCTATCGCAATGTATTTTCCTCTGTTGTGGTCCTGACATGGTTTTGTTATCCTTACAGTCAGATTTTGCATTTTTGGGTCACTTTATTCCAGTACTGTATATTCTTCCACCTGAGGGGGAAATAGGAACAACCTTGGTTAAACTCAAGACTTCACTGTGGTTTCTCTGTCCATATGTGCAAAACCGTTGAGAACTTGCCAACACACATGATTGTGTTCAGACTATTTTTGAATGTCTTGCATCAAACATTTCTAAATTCTCACTCCAGTCCCACGGGTGGCGATAATGAGTTGGTCTCTACCTGAACGTCGATATGTTTTTACCATTGTGGTCTCTAACAAACAATATCAAATATTTTCACTGAGTATTTTGTCAACACAAGAATTCCGTTTTCTGTTTCTTTTCGTGATTGTAATGTAAAGTGAGGTTCTGCCTCAAGTGGAGGAGTTCAAGTATCTTGGGGGTTTGTTCACGAGTGAGGGAATAATGGAGCGTGAGATTGACAGATTGGTGCAGCATCTGAAGCAGTGGTGTACAGTAGTCTACATTTTTGTAGTCGGTATACCGCAGTAAAGTTGGTTTTACATTGGACGTTGGGACACCATTGAAGCCGCAGAGTGCCAATGTCCAACGTTCAACGTAAAACTGACTTTACGCTCGGTCTGTGCTTAGAAACCAAAGTACACTGGGTAGTACCATGTAATTGTCAAAAAAAAATTAAGAGTATTGAACATTTCCAAATGTCTCTCAATCTTATATTTGAATAAATGAACAATAAACTTTGTACAACAGCTGGCTTTGTATTAAAAACATGTTATAGAATTTTAAAAAACAGTATCAAAGCAAAGCGCTGCATACTGATAGATTGTTACGGAAGCGTTTAACCATTTAATGTATCAATGACACAATGTCTGATATGTCGTATCATTGGGCAGTGGGTATACAGAAATTCTTAAGCTTCTCTAGTGGGTATACTCCGTATGCCTGCATATCAGGTAGACTACACCACTGATCTGAAGTATTGAAGACTGCACTGGTCCATTGTGGTGAAGAGGGAGCTGAGCTGTAAGGCAAAGCTCTCTGTTTACTGGTCAGTCTATGTTCCTACTCTCACCTAGGTCTATGAACTCTGGGTAGTGACCAAAAGAATGAGACTGTGGATACAGGCAATCAAAATGAGTTTCTTCCGCAGGGTAGCTGGACTCTCCCTTAGAGACAGGGTGAGAAGTTCAGTTATCAGGGGGAGACTCAGAGTAGAACCGCTGCTCCTCCACACTGACAGGAGCCAATTGCGATGGCTCAGGCATCTGGTAAGGATGCTCCCATGGCGCCTCCATAGGGAGGTGCGTCAGACATGTTCAACTGGGAGGGGACCCCAGGGAAGACCTAGGACACGCTGGGGAGACTAAATGTCTCTCTGTTGGCCTGGGAATGCCTTGGGGTCCTCCTAGAAGAGCTGGAAGAGGTGCTGTGGAAAGAGATGTCTGAACCTCCCTGCTCAAGCTGTTGCCCCCACAACCCAACTTTGGAACAAGTGGAAGATAATGGATGGAAGGATAGATTGTAATATATTTTTTATTATAGACCTCTCACTCCACCTTCTCTTCTCTGTTGTTGAGAACTGAAGCCAGCAGGACCCAATTAATGGGAGCTGCCATGTTGTATTTTTTAACCCAAAGTCTGTGGATTAGAGATGTAGCCTAAGTCCTACCTACTCCCCCAAACACAATTTTGGCACTACATGACCTTTCTAATAAATATGAAATAGGTAACTATAAATAGTTTTGGAACACAGCCGAAAAATAAGAACAAAGTAAGTCAACAAAAATCAACACCAGAAAAATTATTTCAGCATACTAATAATCGTATGAAAAGTATTTGTTATTTTATCTTCATATTTTGCTAATGGCAGTGTTTTGTTTATTTCCATGAGGGGTGAAACACTAAAAACCTACACTGGAACTGGAAGACAGAGAAACTGGTCCCATTTCAGGTTCCAGTCAGTGGTCTTTATATACAGTAGTTCAATAAGGTCGACCTGTGAGTAGGGCTTTAACAGACTACTCGAGTAATCGACACATTGATTACTTGGACCTCTATCGAGTTTTTAAATTTCACATCAAGTATTAGTAGTGACGTCATCACGTCGCAGTTACAAAACAGAAAATTAATCAACTTCCTCTTTGGAGCGCGCAACCGGTGTTAAACCATATTCTTGGCAGCACGGTGGCACAACTGGTAGAGCTGCTGCCTCTCAGCGAGCAGGTCCCCCACCTCTGAACACCCCTGAACATCCCACTGAGAACCATTAAACCCATTAAATGGAAAGATAATAGCAGCACAGCAAACCTACTAAGAGATGTTCATACAGCAGAACTCAGATGGGGAAAGGAGGGCATTAATCAGAGAAACATCCAGGAGACCAAAGAAAAACCCTTATGGAGCTGAAGTTCTTGTGTTGAAACACCAGTATAAGTTCTTCAATGCACAGAGCGGGGTGTCATGGAAGAGTGGCCAAGAAAAAAAAAACACAGCTTAAACAAATTAAACAGAATGTTTGAAGTTCTTTTTCGAAACACGTGGAAGTCTAAAAGTCTAGTGGACATCCCATGATCACAACAGACCTGAAGAAATGCTGCAAAAAGCACTGAGTTTGTTGGGTTGGGGAGTATACACACTCAGTTTGACTGACATTTTGTCCTAATCCTTGCTTGTACCACAGTAATATTTTGCCTTTTTAAAGTGCCAGTTGTGTTGTGTAATATGAAATATACAACCACTGAAAAGTACGTTTAAAACTCCAGGTTGTACCGGATCGTCATGGAGATGGTGAATACTTCTGCAGCCCAGTGTAGCTGTAACACCAACAGCTACAAGTAGACGTACAAACTGGCGCCAACATCCACGATGAAGGGCACAAAAGACGAGAGAAATAGAAAAATACAGATGTGGACAGAGATAAGAGACAGATTCTTAGATTATGTAATGTGGCATTTGACAGTAAACACAAAACGAGAGCGAGTCCACATGTGTCTCAGCATTGTGTGTGTGTGTGTGTGACGAATACATCTATCCCTGCTTAACTCTAGCCTTATTGCTTTTTAAAGTACACATGGCAAGTGGCCCATGTATAACAAATTCTCCAGCAGAGCGTGAAGCCATTGGTGAAGAGAGGCTTGTCACTTCGGTTCTGCCAATAACTCTGTCTATGGAATGTTGGGCTTGTGTCTTCAAGCATGCATATGCATGTGTGTGTGTGTGTATGTGTGTGTGTGGAGGGGGGGGGTGCTGATGAGCTGATCTGATGTGTAGATTCAATGGTCTAAATATGAAATATGTGTGCACATGTTCAAAGAAGTAGAAGGCCGGCTTGGGGTCAAGGTTCAAAGAAAAGAGAGAAACGGTGAGTATCAACAGTTTGTCTCCTGTAACAGAGAAACAAGGAGGTGAAAAAGGTTAAGGCAAAAGAAAAAAGGTGAGTCCAGGTCTTTTAGGATGAGAAACTTGAAAGTAAAGACAAAGAATTGGTAGTACTTCAGGGGAAAAAAAGGTAAAGGGTGAAAAGTGAGAAAAAAAATACAGCTAAGCCCATTTTAGACAGATCGTACGTAGCATCATTGGACTCAACGCGATGTTAGTCAATCATTCATGAGTAATAATAATGTTTCTTGCAGCTCTATTTAAATGATTGCATTTTATTTAAAATCAGTCATTACATTGTGAGGTATCACTGAAGTCCTTACTGAACCACAGGTTTCCCACACCATCATGTCAAGTTCACAAAACGATTCATTTCCGAGGGACTGGTGTTGTATTACTGACTTAAATAAAGGGGGGGAGATTTCAAATGAATGAAGAACCGAATGAAAGAATGGCTTATTTGGTCATGTAAAAAAACAACAAAAACAATTTCAAATAAATAAATGAATCAATAAATGCTTTATGACCAAAAAAGGAAGATGCAGAAGCCAAAGGCTTATCATGCCTCTCCTTTCAATTTCTCATAGATTCTCCAGAACACAAAAATGTACAAAAACAGAAACCACACATGGACAACAACAAAAAAGACCAAGCATAACAATATTTAATATACAGCTCAATAATAATGATGTCCTCTGTATATACACTTATTTTTATACATAGCCTATTAATCATTATTACTATTTTTAATTTCATTCAACCTCATGACATGCAATACTATTACTATTATGATTACAAGCAATACTTTTCCATGTACTGTATTACCATTATTATGATCATCACAACTTGTGTTACTATAAACTGTATCTCTTCAATAACTTGCATTTTAATTCATATTTAAAAAAGTAATTTAAATAAATAAAAAATAACTTTGTCCTAAAACCTAACCTTGTGGAATGCCACAGATTACTGTTCTACCAGGGGCTGTTCTTGAATCTGCCCTTTTACGGGTGTTTAGCCCCCAATTCTGACTATAGCTCTTGGCTTAAACAACACGGTGGCCATTGGTGTCAGAAACATTTGTAATGTGGGGGGACACACTGGTGGTTGTGGTGGTGATGGTGGAGGGGGTCCTTCCCCAGAAAATCTTGAATAAAGTAGATGCCATCCTGTATTCTGGTGTATTTTAACGGGTTGTTAAACATCTACGTTTACATGCATGAATACCATATTTTCCGGTGTATAGGTCGCACATTTTTATGTTTTTTTCATGGCCTGCGACCTATATATGGCTTGTTATCACTTTCGGCGAAACAAATTTTTAAATCCAGCTCATTTCACAATTATGTTCATTTATTAAGGAAAAGTTCAGCTCAGACACATATTTGCTATAATTTTTATCAAACAAATAATTGTTTTTAAGTGTTAAAGACCGTGTAAAGTGAAATTAAATGTGTGTTTTTAGTTTGTCACATGGCATAAATATGTGTTATTAATCACCCATTTAAATCTGACTGATTAAAAACATTGTTTACCTTATAAAATTAAGTCTCAAAAATCATGAAAAAACATGATTTTGCCTTGCCCTGGAACGCTAGGGGCGTGTCAGTGCGTGGGCGCGGTTTCAGCGCATGCTGCGCTCGTGTCCAGCCCCTGCCCTGAGCTGACTGTGTGGAGACTGGAGAGGCAGGCAGCAGAGATCCAGTAAACCTGCTCTGTTTTTATCCGAGTTCTGTCTGTAACAGCAGCTACTTTTTCCAAGAGTTACGCTGTTTTTGTAAATAGTTTTTTTGTGTGTTTTTAATCTGGAATGAATAAAAAAAAAAAAAGAGTTGTACCATGCGGGATTTGAACCCGTGGGGTTTGGGACGGAAGGCAAGCGCCTTATCCATTGACCTATCCAAGCATTACAGATACTCGGTATAAAACCACGCGGTTTAAAAACATGTTATGATTTGTACGGGTGCCCTGACCATTGCGACATCCAGGGAGGATGCACGAACGAGGCATAATTGATTAGCTAGCTAACAATGAACAAAATATCTATGCTATTGCTATCTGATGCTATCTGCGATTCGCGAGTGAACGGCTCCACCGAGGCGAATTTATACGGCTGGAGCTGCAGGGGGTGGGGCTATACTAATGAGGACCGCGTGACGAAACGCGGTCACATTTAAAACACGCCTAAAAAATCCTGAAATAGAAATATGTTTATACACAGTTTGCTCTATAACTCCAAAATTAATTGAGCTACAATTTTGAGACTTTTTACTCATTTACAAGATTACAATTATGACATTTATAATGTTTATTGAAGAAAATGTTGAAATTCACTTTACACGGTCTTTAATCTTCTTAAAAGCCTTGCTGTGCGCTCCTGTGGCAGACATTTGCAGCAGAGCTAAACGTAGGTGCGACCTATCTAGGGATTTTTCCAATCTATTGGTGATAATTGGACAATGCGACCTGTACACAGGTGCGACCTATACACCAGAAAATACTGTAAGTACTCGATTAAATAACTATTTTAGAATTAATGTCACAACAAGAAGTAGCCTGACCAACAGCTCTCCTTGTGTGACTAGAGCACACTCCACTTCTCTCACTCATCCCACCCTCATTGACAACCGCCAGCACTAACAAAGAGCTAAGCTAGCAAAACCCCAACAATGTTGGAGGAAAAGGAGGCGCAGTTCCTGCAAATAAGGGGCGTTTACCTTCAGGACAAATGGAGATTGCCGATTGGTCAGTTGCTGATGAGACTACTGGAGTCATTGACAGGTGGTGTCGAGGATCCGACTCGTGCAACAACAACAACAAAAAATCATAGATTTTACTGGTCCGTTTAAGACTATCATTTATTCCAAATTGATTAAATATTTTGGTGAATCTAAGGTTTGAGAATTGAGCTTCCTTACAAAATCCTAATGATGGTTTCTTAATTTTGAAGGAGTGCTGAGTTAAAATGTAGGGGGGCTTGAGCAAAATCACTAAAATCCCTATTTCTACAACACGATTCAATGTGATTTTTCAGAGCTAATTTCACAATTTTAAAAAAATCACATGAAGTTTTCCATTCGAGACAATTTTCAATTAGATTTACAAAAAGTGGGTATTTAATTGCTCATAATCTCTCCACAAAACCCCACTACAGAAACACAGAACTATCACTTTAAAGCTCTCATGTCGCACTCCTACACTAATGTTTAAACGTCATGGCAACAAACGAGAGAAAAGAACATGAACAACAAAAGAAATGTGTGTGTGTGATGCATGGACAGTCAGAGGGACTGACTGCAGAGATATGAGTGAGTGTGTCTGCGGCAAGAGGAGGGAAGCACTGCAGAGGAGAGGCTTCAGCATTAGAGCACATCACACAGTGAGAAGTGCAGATGCTTTCACTGAGGGACGCATTAAAACTGGCATTTTACTCACAAAAGACCCGCTCTCCACACCGAGTTTTAAAGGCTGAAAGAGGTGACAAACATGAGCATGAAAACCAAAAAATCGAGGTCCGGCAGACTGCAGGGAGCAGAAGATGCACACAAAGACACACAAAATATGCTTACGAAAACACAAAATGGTTTGAATTTTTGGTAAATGACTGAGCCAAATGTTTTAGGACTTTTTGTCCTTTTTCTTTCCATATATGGCAGCAAATGCAACACAAATTCACGTGTTTAAAGACTGATTTGAGCGGGGGGCTCAGAATTCAAGTTTTCAAAACCCTTCTCAGGTTTTCTGTCTCATCTCAGAGTGTCTCCTTCAGGTCGAGGTTTCGTTTTCCTTCAGAGCATTGGATCTCTGTGTATCTGGTAACCACCAAACACCATTACCCGCTAATGACCGGTGAAAATAGTGCAAGCAGGCATCTCATTAAAGTGAGGTTTGACTGGATGTCAGCTTAGTGAAAGAAAAACTGAGGACAGAGAGGAGCAACTGAGATGAACTCAGAACAACTTTTCACATCTAGACTGTAAATTGACCTTGACCTCAGCTCAAGTCCTTTATTTTCTCAGCTGAACAACACATTTGTGTTGCAGAAAGAAAAAAAACTAGGGTTTTGTATAGAGTTGTAGAAGGTACAGAGGAATCAAATTGATGAGTCACACAATGACTTTCTGAGGGAGAGTTTTAGAAGCTACATTTAGACAACAGTTTGCAAGCAGCAGTATGGTTTCATTATAAGAAAGAGCAACACAGATGTTTGGACATGTATGAGGATAGAAGGACAGTGGTGAGATGTGCTGTAGGAGTGACGGATAGCTTCAAAGTGGAGTTGGGGTGCATCAAGGATCAGCTCTGAGCCCCTTCTTGTTTGCTCTGATGATGGGCCGACTAACAGATGAGGTCAGGCAGGAATCCCCATGGACTATGATGTTTGACTATGATGTTGTGATCTGTGGTGAAAACTGTGGTGAAGAGAACTTGGAGAGGTGGAGGTATATGCACTTGAAAGAAGAGGAATGAAAGTCAGTCGTAGTAAGACAGAGTACATGTGTGTGATGAGAAGGAGGCCGGTGAAACAGTGAGGCTACAAGGAGCAGAGGTCACAAAGGTCCAGTACTTCAAGTACTTGGGGTCATCTGTCCAGGAAAATGTTGAGTGTGGTAAAGAGAAGAAGAAGAGACACCAGGGAGTGGATGGAGAAAGGTCAAAGGAAAGGCTTACAAGACAGGGATGAGACCAGCTATGTTGTATGATTTGGAGAAAGTGGCAAAAAGACAGGAGAAAGAACTGGAAGTAGCAGGGCAGATGATATCGCGAGGTTCTTCTTGAGAGTGACAAGGATGGATAAAATTAGGAATGAGATAATCAGAGGTACAACACAGGTTTAATGAATGGGAGATAAAGTTAGAGAGGCCAGACTGAGATGGTTTGGACATGTCCAGAGGAGGGACAGTGGGTATATTGGTAGAACGATGTTAGAAATGCAGCTGCCAGGAAAAAGACAAAGAGGAGTTTTCTACATGCGGAAAGGACATGGAGGTACATGTAGCTGGAGTGAGGACAGAGTGAGATGGAGGAGAATGACTCGCTGTGGCATCCCCTGAAAAGGCCACAGCTGAAAGAAGAAGTGGACGATTAGATACGTTTCCAGACAGGATGTGTTTCTCACCGGTGGTCATAGTGTTCACTTTGTAACCATCCAAGTGAAACTGTCATGGCAGAAGTTTTTTTATGTGAGCTGCGATCAACATAACACCTCTGCCTAAAAAACTAATTGTGGTGAGTAAGAAAGAATGTCACTCGCAACTTATGGAGATTAGCTGGTGAACTGCGTCCACAAAGGAATCTCTACACTATGCCCCATGTGGGTTCTTAATAGTATGAGTCGCAGAGGCTCAGAGGCTGCTCGCTTGAATTTTCATCCCTCCAGCTGTTATCTTTTGCTTGTTAAGGAATTGCAGTTGCAGGGGAAGCAGCTTGAGCAGAGAGGCCCAGAAATCTCTTTCCACAGCCATCTCTTCCAGGTTCGCAAACATTCTTGTTCCGAAGTTTGTTTAGTAACGGTTTATTTTATTCTCAATCCATTGTTTATTTTTGGAGTTTAGTGAGTTGATGATGACTCGCTGTGGCGACCCCTGAAAAGGGAAAAGCCGAAAGAAGAAGAAGAAGAAGAAGAAGTGAGTTGATTTAATGAATATGCTGGATCTTTCCTGGGACATGCCTATCCAAAAAAAGAAAAGGGAACTTTGCTTACTAGTTTTACAGTTTCTGTGTAATAAAAGCTGTTTAATGTGGCACACAGCAAGCTACGTGTCTCCTAAGGCATCCGATAACGTGCCCTTTTGTGACAAAGGAACAAAGTTTTGACATGGATTTCCGGAATGTGAAATAAAAATGGCAAAGAAACATTGAACAAGTTGGATCATCTAGCTTTAATAAGTAAAAACTTTTGTTTAGTTACTTTTTTCCTATCTGAAAGAACAATTTTGAGGTGGGATTTCAAACCAATGTAAAATGTTCCACATGTTTAAAAAATTGTTTATTCAACGTGGCAGGCTTCATTTTGGTCATTATGTCCGTTAAGACCTGATTTACAACACTGGTAGGTTATTATGCTTCTAAATGAAATATTGAGATGTGATTTATCTTTAAATCCTCTCTTACTGTGTGTCCATTATCATCCCCCTCAGGACTGTCCTTTGTCCTAACCATGGGTTGGTTGGATAAGCAGCTTATTATAACCCCCAGTTGGGTTTTATTGTGAGAACAAGCTGTAATGGCCATAGTAATTGGAATTGGAGCTAAGTAGGGAATAAGTTGGCAAAGACCTAAGAGCCCCTCCACTATGTGCTTTATTTTAAGTTGCTATTGTTTGGTTAAAAATTGAGAGAAAAAAAAGCATTTGACATTAATTTGTCATGACCAAGTCAATAATAAACCCTGACGTCTAAATCAAGGTACAAACCATGATTTATGTGTACTATTATACCCCTGTTGGCAAATCATATCATTTCTAAACCGTAACCAATCAATTAGTATTAAGCCTTCTACAGTGAAAGTTAGTACTGGCTGAGATTAATACAAATAACTGATCATTTCCAGTCTTAAAGTGTTCAAGTCCACATTTTAGTACAAGAAACACTGAATCATGAAAGGCATAAAACTAAAAAGATAACAGTTTGGTGGATGTCCTGTGGTTGGTCTATTATTACTGCAGGGCTGTACATAAGTCAGTACTGTGACAACATTTGTACTAACTGCTGTTTATTACTGAAACCATGACTACAAACTGTATGCATTTTATGCCACATTTTGGTCTTTCTCTAAATCACATTTGCAGAACAGACGATGCAATGCCAGTGGCGTGATGGGGCATTAAGGCTGAAATATACCTGAGCGTACTCCCAATACGCCTCTGTACGACGTACGTACGCAGAGGCAAAAGCGTAGCCCCGCGCAGCCCCTCAGGGCACGAACGCGCAAAGCTCTTTTTTTACGACCGCGCACGCTTGCGCGGTGTCTGACCATAAACTTCCCCGGCGCCGGACTGTTTTGTATGTTACACAAATGAATTAAATTCCTCTTCTTTATCGCTGATCGGGCCTTTTCTTTTGTTTTTTTGCCTAAAGTCAAGTAATCGCTTCTTCCTCCGTTCACTCGATGACTGAAATGAATGAATTCATGTCCTACCTGGCAGCGCAATGTTTTAAATATTTCCTGGTGGGCTGTGGGTTGCTGGAATAGCGCTCCCTGTTTTTATTTTTATTTTTTAGAAGTTTATATTAACATATAAAGTGATAAAAGACCGCCGCGGGAGCAGCGAAGCGAACAGCTGCTCCTCTGGACCAAAGCCAGCGCGTGTCTCATGAGCTGTCAATCATTTCAGTAGGCGTGTCAGCAAGTGACCAATCAGCGACCTCAGTTTGTCCCCCTCTGCTCGCAGCTGCAGACGGGGCAGCTGCTGCTGCTCACATGACAACCAGGATTTGGAGCGAAAACGCGAGCATTTGAAAAGCGTAGCTTCTGAAGCTATATCAGCGAAACGCACGCGCACAAAATGCGCGCGTAGAGTGGCGTAAGGGAGGACGCTCAGGTATATTTCAGCCTTTAATAGAGTTGTTACTTCATAGAAAGAAGGTCGTAGCATCACCTTTTAGTCTGGAGCATCTCTGTGTGCAGTTTAAATGTTTTTTTCAAGTGCACACGTGGGTTCTCTCCAGGTACTTTGGTTTCTTCCCACAGACCAAAAACATGCATGCTAGGTTCAATGGTAACTCTGACTTGTCCCTAGGTGTGAGTGAGAGTGAAAATGTTTGTCTTTATGTGTTGCTGTGATGGACTTATGACCTATCCAAGGTCTCACCTCTCGCACAGTGACTAATGGAATAGACACCAGCTCTACTTGAAACTAGAAAGGGAAAAAGGGGAAAATGAAAAGGATGGAAGTATGGATGGATGGATAATTCAAAACCAAGTTAAACATCAATAAAAAATCCATCCATCCATCATCTTTATTCACTTCTTCCTTTTTGGGTTGTGGGGGGTCACTGGTGCCCATGTCCAGCTATCACTGTGTGAGAGGCAGGGGACACCCATGACAGGTCTCCAGTCCATCGCAGGGACATAAAGAGACAAACGAGACAAACAACATTCACTCACTCTCTCTCTCTCTCTCTCT
>JBBPBX010000041.1:0-26043 GCA_038048925.1 Garcialebias charrua | reverse complement strand
CTCTCACCTAGAGACAATTAAGAGTTACCAATCAGTCTAACATGCATGTTTTTGATCTGTGGGAGAAAAGCTACACATGCACGGAAAGAACCTGAAAATACCACCCAGAAAGGTCCCCGGACGGGATTTAAACCAGCAACCTTCTCGTTGAGAGGTAACAGCTCTACCAACTGAGCCACCTCAATGGAAAATGTATTTTTTATTTTTTATTTTAGTAGACTTGCCAGAGTTCTAATTTGGGTATCACAGTTTGAGTGCATGGCATACAAATATTATATCTTCAATACATTTGTGGGTGCTTTTTCCCCTTAGTAGTTTATGGAGAGGAAGGATGGGGTGTTCATTTTCCAGTCTTGAAAATGATGCCTACATACCGTAGTCATTAAATACCCTGTATTTTACTTGCAAAGGGAAACTGTGTTGTGATGGAAAACTCAACATGCATTTGTCAGAGAAACATTAAAAGTACTTACAATATTCCTAACATGTGTAAAACCATAAAATGACAACGTAGTTTTAGTATAGTGAAACAACACTTGTTAAATCTATAAAAATAATGTTTTAGGCGTGTTTAAAGTAGGGATGCACCTACCCACATTTCTCACTTCTGATCCAATACCGATACTCAAGAACTGGGTATCGACCAATACTTTTCCAATCCAATACTGTTCAGGTATGTGAATCTGTATACTGAAATATTTGTACTGAGATTATTCATTTTAACATTGTGTGAGATATACCCAATGAAGACACTATTGAACCTTACAACAGGAAACGCACAAACTGTAACAGCACACAAGAGGCAGATCTACCACTCATATGTCCTTCTCACTCATGGTTCAGCTGGAAAAACTAAAAAAACGCTAAGTATGATGGGAAAGACAACAAAATCCACTTCCTTAGTGGTTAAGGGGAGTGGCTGTGTTGTCTTTCCCATCATGCTTAGCATTTTTTTAGTTTTCCAGGTGCACCTAAAGCTGGAAAACTAAAAAACTGCTAAGCATGATGGGAAAGACAACAAAATCCACTTCCTTAGTGGTTAAGGGGAGTGGCTGTGTTGTCTTTCCCATCATGCTTAGCTGTTTTTTAGTTTTTCCATCTGAACCATGAGTGAGAAGGACATGTGTGTGTTAAACTTGCCTCTTGTGTGCTTTTACAGTTTATGAGTTTCCTGTTGTCAAGCTCAACAGTGTCTTCATTGGCTTTAACTCACACAGTGGTAAAAGTAAGACAGCAGTCACAGAATGTGATGGAACACAATTGCTCTTTGAAGCTGAATCGGAAATATCGGTAGGTTGGATCCGATACTTGAATTATGCTGGTATCGGACATTGATACAGATACTGGATCGGATCGGTCTCATTTCTAGTTTTAAGCCCCCTTCACAATGATGACTCTACTACACAACATATTACATGTTAAGTTTGCAGCAAATTCAGAAAACTTCCTTTAGTTCGAAGGCAATCATGATACTGCTGTGGTCTTAATACTCACAAAATACTTATTTTCCTGTTATTTCTTGCATTATTGTTCACCAGCACCCTTGCCATGATTATACGCCTGCCATGGTACAACTCTCAAGGACAGGATGCAGGTGCATGCTGAAGGTCTACATCATGCTAGCACAACCCGAAAAGGTATAAAATCTGTAGTATGTTGTTTCCATGATCTTGTTACAATCACATTCATGCCCAAGGCATGAGGCTAGCATGGCCTGTCCTGTTTTACATTTTCTACTACCAAGCCATGTTGGCATGTCCTTTTACAATAGTCAGTGAGAAAAGTGTCTAAACACGGTTATCACTTACAAAAAAGAAGAAGTTGTGTGTTTGGTCTTTATTTTAACGGAGTCAAGACTAAAGAGGAACAATACAAAAAAAGTTTGTCTGGTAAGTACAAGAAATGTTGTCCACTCATGTTTGAGACTTACTGAGAATTCCCCAAACACTTTCCACTACAACCATTAGCTTTAAAGGGCACTTAAACCCCTTTTTGCTCCAGCGAAGCTGCTCTCTGATCGACAGAAGAATAATGTTCCTGCACCAAATGGCTTCCTGTAAGAAAGTGTTCCAGCAAGTTAGTGGGGGCCATTTCTGTTTTAGTTTTACATCCAGTTCAGCCCCACTGAGGAAAAACGTATTTGCTTTTTTTTATCTCCGTGAAAGGCAGAAAACAAAAATTAAAAATTAACCTCCGCCCTCGAGACTCTCAAATAATGTTTCTAGTGTCAAAACGACCGTCCCTTTATTCCGCGTATTATTTGTCTTCTCTTGTCCTTTTCAACCCGCTGTCTTTAAAGCACACAAATGACCAGCTGGATGTAACACCCCCTCGAGATACTATGTCATTATCACTCCTATCATTTTCTGCTTAAAGTCAGGGTTTCCCTTTTTAACTTGCAGTAGTTAGAGCTGTGACTCATGAGCAGGGAGCCGGTGAGAGAGACACGGAGGAAGGAGGCAGGGAGGTGGGGGAGAGGATAGGGGACAGAGACAGATTGCAGCATTTAACAGGCTGCCCCGGGGAGCTACTGAAGGTGATGGAGAGGGAGCGAGCCACACATGGAGCGAGAGCGATGCAAGATAGAAAGAGACACATGCATCGTGGCAAGAGGGTGGTTAAAGGAACTCACACGCCGGCTCGATGAGAAAAATTGGAACCTACATCGTCTGTTCAGAGATAACTCATCGGCACGAGCAGTCCAGATGGATGTGCACATGCTTCACACACAAACAGAAACAAGAGCCACGTGCAGCTCCTCTTCTTCCTCCTCTGCCGGCTCACTCCTCCTCTCACGCAGCGCGACACACTTCATTTACAGCGAGGTGTTCTGTGGGGGAATACACCCCTCCAAGCTGTTTGCCCAACTCTTCTGTTACATTTTCTTTATCCGGTCCCACCTGGACCCTTTCCACATTCCCCTCATCTCGGAAGCCTTGCCTTCATAGAATAAACACAATAAATGTTAAATTAAGTATGAGATCCAAAATGAGCTGCTTGTGATTGTCAGAGAGCTGGTGAAGATTCTCAGTCGTCCAGGACATGATAAAATCAAAAAAGGCGTTCAATACAGAAACAACTGGACTTTATTTGTAACAGAAAACGTGTCGCTTCCCATCCGGGGAGCTTTATCAATTCAATGAGCAGGCTGTGAGTGAGTGAAGTTATAAACGGGCTGAGGTGACACGCACCAACCTATGTAAATTGAAAGTTATGTTACAACCTACTGTATGTAAATTGTGTTATCTCAAGTATCAGAACAAGCGCTCAATACGTGTGCGTATTGAGCGTATTTATCATGTCCTGGAAGACTGAGAATCTTCACCAGCATATCTCAAGTATGTGTGTGTGTGTTAGCTTTCAATTTACATAGGTTGGTGCGTGTCACCTCAGCCTGTTTATAAACTTCACTCACTCACAGCCTGCTCATTGAATTGATAAAGCTCCCCGGATGGGAAGCGACACGTTTTCTGTTACAAATAAAGTCCAGTTGTTTCTGTATTGAACGCCTTTTTTGATTGTCAGAGAGTTTTCAGAGCATAAGCTGCCCAGCATTTCTGTCTGATGTAAAACCCAAGCCTTGTTTTCTTCCTGGGAGGATCTGGGTCATTGTTTGGAGGACTCCGGATCATCTGCATGTTTACTTCCTTCAGGGCTGTGACTAACCTTTATTACTAATTCATATGATTATTTTCCCGATCAGCGAAATATTCATGATGTCTATAAAAAAAACATGATATACAAGAAACTGTCCAAAACCTGCTGGGAAAAACAAATATTTCGCGGACACGAACGACCAAAATAACTTTATTTTTTGCTTTACTCTCTTGTATTATTCTAGGCCATCTTCTTTCTGTTTCAGGGGGATTTTTGAAAGGACTGAGGCAGCACGGGTGCTTAAGGTCAACTTGCCACTGTTACACCTCTGAGCCACCAAAGAACGTAGTGGTGGGTATAGTTCAACTAATCTGCTAACAGCTACCGTACTTTTCGTCGTACAAGTCGCTTCTGTGTATAAGTCGCTTTGTCCAATTATTGGAAATATTTTGGAAAAATCCATAAATACGTCACTTTGCCCTATAAGACACATCTATTATGCGTCACCGCTACGCGACGCGTCAGCACCTCATTTGCCCTGCTGAAAATGGCGGCCACAGAAGCGAGCCAGCATGGAAGGACTTTACAAGATTAACACGGTAAAAACTATTGTTTCTTTGCTGAGAAAAAATATATTTCTTAGCTGACATTATAGCACAAGGGTTCCTGAGCTTAACAGTTCCTTAATCAATTCACGAAATGGTCAAATCTGCTGGATTTAAATTGTTTCAGTTTGATGTCTTCCAAACGGTTGCGTGCGCTACGAAAATAAATGATAAATAAATCAAATTTTATCTCAAATGTCTTATACAGGTCAACAGTTTGTAAATGAAACCCATATAATTACACTCTGTAAGCTAAAAAAAATATCCGCCGAGTGGTTTATGACTATTTATAACAATATAAATGGAAATAAAACCGAAGCTAACGAGACGATTTCGTCTCTAAAAAAACGAATAAACAATTGAATTTTATCTCAAATGTCTTATACAGGTCAACAGTTTGTAAATTAAACCCCATATAATTACACTCTGTAAGCTAAAAAAATATCTGTCGAGTGGTTTAAGAGCTGTTTATCTAAATACTGTAGTAGGTATCTGTTTGGTAGTTAACCGCTAACAACAAAGCTAAAAGAACTTTTTTTTTATCTCAAACATCTCATAAAGCTAGTCACTTGTAAATGTCCATACAGTGATTACATTCTGTAAGTTTGAGAAGAATCTGTCCTGTGGTTCTTGACTTATCTTGCTAACAAACACAACAAACAGCAAAAAGTAGCTACCTCCAGAGCAGGAGGCCGGGCAGCGACAGACTCAGTCCGAGCAGAGGAGGCTTTTTTCGGACACATGAGCTGGAAACGGTCGGTGGACTCTCTGGAATTGTCCCCTAGCGGACAAAAGTGGTACTGCACCATTTTTTTGCCAAAATGAAAAACGGTCATATCAGAGCGAAAAATGGGTCTAAAAATATGGGAAAAAATCCATAAATATGACGCTTCGGCGTATAAGTCGCAGGACATGTAAATTAGTTTAAAAAAATAGCGACTTATACGCCGAAAAATACGGTAATAGCTTTTTCGCTAACTTTGGAAACCGTTAGTGACATTAGCTTCAATAGGTTTCACCAACTATCAGTCCGCTAACAAAATTCACAAGCTTGTTCCTGTCTGTTGTGGGCATATCTTGAAGAGTCCATTAGCCACGCTATTGGCTCTCTTCATGTACACATGGCAAGACGTGATTGGTCGATGCAGCTTCAACTGGAAGGAGGCGAAAACGTGCGATGCAGACAGTTGTCTTAGCGGTTTAGCATTAGCTGCCACATTTTTAAACATTAAACATGTTTAGTGGTGACGGCACGGTGGTACAGTTAGTAGAGCTGCCGCTTCTCAGCGAGCTGGTTGCCGGTCAAAATCTCAGCTGGGGGGCCTTTCTGGGTGTAGTTTGCATGTTCTTTCCGTGCCTGCATGGGTTTTCTTCAGGTACTCCAGTTTCCGCCCACAGACCAAAAACATGCATGTTAGACTGATGGTAACTCTAAATTGTCTCTAGGTGAGAGAGAGAGAGAGTGAATGGTTGCTTGTCTTGTTTGTCTCTGTGTCCCTGTGATGGACTGGAGACCTGGGGTAGAGGTAGGGCAGTCGACTCGGGACCCAAAAGTCCCAGGTTTGATCCCCAGCCCTTCCCAGATGTCGTGGTGTCTCTGAGAAAGACACCTAATCCCCAATTGCTCCCATACACTTACATAGCTGCCCACTGCTCCACCTGGGTGTATTGCAGGTGTGATGGGTTAAATGCAGAGAACTAATTTCATCATTGTATGGGAACATACAATGACGACGACACATAGCACTTTACTTTTCCTGTCTAGGGTGCCCCCCACCTCTCGCACATTGATGACTGGATATGGGTTCCAGAGACCTCCGCGACCCAAAAAGGAAGAAGCAGGTATAGATAATGGATGGATGGATTTTTTGCGTTTTAGCATATACAGTATTTTCTGGTGTATAGGTCGCACCTGTGTATAGGTCGCATTGTCCAATTATCACCAATAGATTGGAAAAATCCCTAGATAGGTCGCACTGGTGTATAGGTCGCACCTACGTTTAGCTCTGCTGCAAATGTCTGCCACAGGAGCGCACAGCAAGGCTTTTAAGAAGATTAACACTTAAAAACAATTATTTGTTTGATAAAAATTATAGCAAATATATGTCTGAGCTGAACTTTTCCTTAATAAATGAACGTAATTGTGAAATGAGCTGGATTTAAAAATTTGTTTCACCGAAAGTGATAACAAGCCATATATAGGTCGCACTGGTGTATAGGTCGCAGGCCTTGAAAAACCATTAAAAGGTGCGACCTATACACCGGAAAATACGGTAATTTTTTTTAGTTAGTGAATATGGTTTAGTAAAGCAAACTTTTTGTTTAGCTGTGCCCACCACTGGGAGTCACAAAGTTGAAACAGTGCGTATGTGTAAGGGTAAGCCAGTGTCATGACTTGATAGCTTCAAGTCAACTGTCAACTGTCCTGACACCAGAGCAGCAGAGGGGAGCAGTGGAGAGTTTGCGCTGGTCCTTATAAGTGATTTTTTTGTTGTCGTAATAAACAAGTGCTGTATCAGACAGATTGTTATGGACGTGTTTAACTGCCATTTAACAATAACACGTACCCAATGATATGTCACGTTATGTATCATTGGGCAATTTTAAGTGGGTATATGGAAATACCCAGGCTTTTCTACTGGGTATACCCCACATACCAGCGTATGTACTATGTCACTGCCTGGAGTTCTCCCAGAAGAGCTGGAAGAAGTGTCTGTGGAAAGAGATGTGTGGGCCTCCCTGCTCAAGCTGCTGGCACTGCAACTTGGCCATTCCATAACAAGCAGCAGATGATGGAAGGATAGAAACAAAATAAACAAAAAAATCATTGAGACTTTGGATGAAAAGTCACCAACATCTATGAATTATGTCTAAATGTTTGATACTGAGAACATTATTTTAGTCAGACATGCTCAACAAAACTGTCTTCAGAACGATGCACTGATCATCTTGAAATCAGCTCAATCCATCAATTAATAAACTGTTGTACAAAATTGAGGTTTTATTTAATCAATCTATCTATATCTA
Source organism: Garcialebias charrua (assembly GCA_038048925.1). Taxonomy (NCBI): domain Eukaryota; kingdom Metazoa; phylum Chordata; class Actinopteri; order Cyprinodontiformes; family Rivulidae; genus Garcialebias; species Garcialebias charrua. The sequence continues at coordinate 18,814 of JBBPBX010000041.1, read as the reverse complement.
TATCTATCTTCGTTTAATGTCCGTTTTCCCGATTCCGGGGTGGGATGCTACATCTTTGTCGCCAAGTTTTTGATGCCAGATTAGGAGGTCAGTTGCGTCCAGTTCATTGAGATTCAGTGCTTTCAGATCTTGTTGAATCGTTTGCGCCCAGGTCTTTTTCGGATGGCCTTTGGGACGGGTACCAGGTACTTCAAGGTTTTCAATAGCAAGTATAGCACTGTTTTCACTTCGTTTAACATGACCGAACCACCGCAAACGGTGTCGCCGGCATGCGTCCTTAATCGCACATAAGCCAGCTCGACGCAGGATTTCGGTCGATTGGATGTGATCTTTAAGACTAATGCGTTGCATCCATCGGAGCATTTTCATGTCGGTTCGGTGAAGTTGCTGTTAGAGTTTTGTTGTCATTGGTCATGTTTCTGCGCCATACAACAGCATGGGACGTATCACTGAGCCATAGAGTCTTGAACGTAGGAGTAGTGGGATGTCGCGCCGCATCAGTATAGAAGCGAGTAGATGCCATTTATTCCAATCAATAAGAAAAAAAAAGTTTTAATATTTAAATTCTGGTCAGATTTGAGAGTTGTTCATTCTTTCACAAAGACAAATGAGCATCATGAAGGTGTTAACTAGCCCAGGAGGGAAGCAATAATTACATGTCAAAATGAGCCAACTTTGTGGATTCATTACCTCTGGCTCGACAGTGACAGTGCATTTAAATGAGAGAAACAACCTTTTTTTTTAAATGCCAAGAACAAAATGGAAGCTGCCTTTATCTGGGACTTTCTTCACGTAGCTATGCATCTCGTGTTCCAGCCTTTTTGTTTCTCTTCCCTTACATAACATCTGCTGCTTACTGGCCCTTTTTATCTACCGTATAGTATCCACCCCAAGATCCTGAGCCGACTCATCCTCTTCTCCATTTTTATCTCCTCTCCTGTCATCTCTTGCACTCTACCCTTCAATTTTCCACCCACCGCGTTGTTTCCATCTCTTCCGCACTGTATCCCCCCTCCATCACTGTACATCTCGTTTTCCTCCCCCTCCATCCCTCCTCTGAGGGCATTCAGCTAACGGTCCGTGTTTGGCCGTGCAGCCAGATGTGTTGTGATGCAGAGTGTGAAAACTGAACATCTGTTCAAACCTGCTCTGACTGTACGTAGAAACTAGCCCCCACTGTGATTGGCCGACAGTTCCGGCCAATCACAGCACTCCTTTTAGGGAATAATCGTAATGATTGTGATTGACTCTGATGTCCGGTAGAAGTTTAGGGTTATCGCTTGAGTTAGAGCTGAGCTTTAAGACTTTAAGTTGCAATGGCCTCTGATGTGTGAAGGATCCAGCTGGATGAATTCAAGCTATAACAGTTGCAAGGCTCTAAAGGCTTCCATCTAGATGTAATGCATTATTTAATGTTTACAAAAACATGGAAAACCACATATTATAAGGTATTTTTTGAGCGTTTTTAGGTAACACTTTACAATAAGGTACACAAAATTTGATTATCTTCTAGGGAACGCATCAAGAACGAATCAGGAGCTAATGGGTAGTTAACCAGTACTTACTGGGGAACACACAGCCAAGCCTTATTAGGGGACTACTGGTTTGTTACCACAGAAACAGAGGAGAAATTCTCCATGTGGGTTCTGAATAAACCCTGCAACAGTGAGGTTACAGCACGTTTCGTCAAAAACCTGTTTCCCAGTGATTACTGGTTTTATTGGATCTTCTCTTTTGTAAACCTATTGATGAAAGACATGATCAATTTCATAATCGTGTACTGTTGTCATCTTAATTATGTCTGTCTATCACTTACTGAGTACAAATCATTGCCTGGCTATTATTTTGTTCACTGATGTAGTTAAGCATCATATCAAGTACTTACTGATGAACCAGTCATTACTTAATCACTACCTGACCATTGCCTACTGGTCTGTTCCTGTGGTAACAAACCAGTAGTCACCTAATAAGGCTTGGCTGTGTGTTTCCCAGTAAGTATTGGTTAACTACCCATTAGCTCCTGATTAATTCCTCTTTGGTTCCCTTGGTAACTACCCATTAGTTCTTGGTTAGTTCCTCTTCAATTACTAGGTAAATAACCAGTAGTCCTCTAATAAGGCTTGGCTGTGAGTTCCCCAGTAAGCCCACTTCACTATGCACGGAGAACAGCTGATCAGCTGCAGCAGGAAGTTTATCCTGCAGTATGGGCTGCACAAAGGTGCAGAAGGTGCTAAATAATTTTAAATAATGTATTTAAAATAAAAATCCCATGCCGATCGTGGATGTTTCAATTTAGATTTTTTTTTTGTCCTTGGTGCCAATTCAAGTTAGTTAGGATGACATATCTGCTGATACTGAGTCTCAGTCTGACACACAATATGTTATATAAACTGATGAATAGTAGACAGGCTGGTTGTGTTATTCACTGGACATATTTTAGAATCACTTCATATGTTTGTATACTCTATGCACTTTTATTCACATTTTATAGATACATCTTTTGTACACTGGATGTTCACTATTTTATTATTCTACAGTTTATTCACATCATATACAGCAAACCCCCGACCTACGACTCCATCGACCTGCGAACCACGGGACCTACGAACGTATCATATTTAATAAAAATATGAAATTACTGTATTAAAAAAAAAAAAAAATTTTTTTTATTTTTTTATTATTTTTTTGTGTTTAAATGTTCTTAATTTCATGTGTACATCACTTTGTTGCAGCTGTGGTTGTTTTAAAGGCTTTATAAATAATAATTATGATAAAAAATGATCATTTCTGATCATTTTGTGCAACTTCCGGTCATAACAGGAAGAAGGTCGGTCATAACAGGAAAAAGGTCGCCAGTCACCGGAGGCCAGCCATCTTAGGGTTAGTCACGGCTACAGGCAGCAAGGTTTGGAAGACTTGTTGATCAGGATTGCCTCATATGGATTAATTACTATCTGGAATCGCTCTGTGAGCTCTGTGGACGTCTCAGGCGGAGAAGCAACTGCAGATTGATGGCCGATTGGGCCGCACCGCCGCTCCAACACCAGCTCATGGCCTGGCTAGCAGAAGCTAACACAGGCCTCGAGAGCTAACACAGGCCTCGAGCAGCTCCCGTGGTTTGCTCGTCGCGCTGCTCGGCCTGATAACAACAACGCATGGCAACCTAAGATGTCGGCTATGACCATCTCAAAGTAAGAAAATATATTTTTATTTATTCTGTAAATGTGAATAGCAATGTTTAACATTACAGTACACTACTGTACATGCTTAAATGTGTGCGCGCGCTCCGTTAGCATGATAAATAAAGGTTGAATGAATGAATGAATGAATGAATTTAAAAAAAAAAATAAAATTTCACCCCCTACCTACGAACGGATCGAGCTGCGAACGGTTCTTAGGTCCCAAACTCGTTCGTAGGTCGGGGGTTATTTTGTGTGTTTTATAAACTGTTTTCACTTATATTTTACAACATAGAGGTGGAATACTTGTTTTCATGTAGTACAGCACTGAGCAGGAAGGAGGGGCACATAACTTGTTTTTCTGCAGACAGAACAACGGTAACTTTCGAGACTGGCACCAAAAGCCAGTTAAAACTAGTTTTTACTTGAAAGATAAGAAATATGACTATGTTGTTGACATGGTAACCGTAGATTGAGTAGGTGGTCATCCAATCAGGGGAGAGCCTCCTCCTAGAAGGGGGCGGGTTCATGAAGGTTTTATATTATCCGGCAACAGGAAGTAGCGTCAGACGATCTTGAGCAGAGCAACTTCTCAGGTGAAGTAATGCCTCCATTGTCTCTCCCAAAATGCATTTTGGGACTCTGTTTTTGCAATGCTTTAACTGTGGTGTGTATTAAATCCTCTTAAACTAAGGTGGTCTCCTGCGAGTTGTCTGGTCCGGTCTACGAACGCACGGAAGGGAAGAACCCCTTCAACATCAAGTTAGCAATCAAATTTTTAGATAACTTATAGGCTATTGCCTTGTAAAACTTTATCCAGAACGACAAATCTAACGTACAAGTAAAACATATCAGTGTTAGTAACGTTATCTTTGTCGTCCTCAATGAAATACATATTTGTCTGAGATCTTTACTTCTCTGCAAAGAAAAAAAAACACAACTGCGGTCAATTAGACCTTCACCGTACGTGACTGACTGTTTAAATAATGAACTGGGAAGGGTGCTCCTTTGTATAATTTATATTTTTGCAACACACTTGATAGCTTTATGGTGAATAGTGGAGGATAGAAAATGTGAACGCACGTTAGGAAGACTGATTTTATGACCACTTGTAAGTCTAGTGTGGGACTAATTAAAGTGTGGATCTGATTAGCTTAGCTTCATGGTTACTAACCGCTGCGCTAAGTAAACAAGCTCTGCGCCACTTACTGTTTTCTTAAGGCTTCCGCATACTCGGGCGAACCTCAGTCCACGGAGGTCTGCATGTACCAGATTAGAGTCGAAGCGGATGCCCGCAGGGCATGTCTGAACAAAGTTCAATTTTTACGACTGCGTATCCATACTCGGTGTCGCGCAGTAAACTGACCAGCGACAGACTGTTTTATAATAATAATAATAATAATAATAATAATAATAATAATAATAATAATAATAATAATAATGAATTTAATTTATAACACACTTTTTATTAACACAAATCTCAAAGTGCTACAAAGTGCAACTAAAATCAAAGATCAAACGGGACAGGACAACGGATGCAAATTAGCTATTGTGCTAACTCCGGCATATTTACATTGATGCTAACTGCTGTTATGTTGATTAATATGCATTGTCCTAACTTAAATAAATAAATAAATGAAATGAAAATAAAAACAAGTGATAAAATCAAGTAAAATCAATGATAAAACAACAAAAATCAATAATAAAATCAATTAAAATCAATGATAATATCAACTAAGATCTAAGATAAAATCGTGTGGAGGCAGAGTAGGCTTGCTTAAAAAGAAAAGTCTTTAAGCCGTTTTTAAAGTCAACCAGTGACTGTGGAGCTCTCAGGTAGTCAGGGAGGGAGTTCCATAGGCGGGGGGCAGCCACACAGAATGCCCGGTCTCCCATGGTCCTTAATTTGGTTTGTGGAATGTGAAGGAGATTACTGTTCTGTGATCGTAGAGACCGGGTGACTGTTTTGTGTTTTGTATGTGACACCAATATATTAAACTCTCCTTCTTCATCCCTGATCTGGTGTAATGGCCTTTTCTTTCCTTTTCTTTTTTCCAAGAGGCAAGCGATCTCTTTCTCCACGTCCATTGACGCCATGACTGAACTTGTGAGAAATGAAGGAATTTGTTACGAGCAAATTAAATTTAAGTCCAACGTGGCTGCGGGAGGGTCTGGAGATTTCCTGGTGGGTCGTGTGGGCTGCAGGGCCAGCGCTCCTTTAAAAAAATTATTTTTTTTTTGTAACTGTTTATTAAACACAGAACACTGCTTGTACTGGGCTGCCAGCTCTGGTTATTTTATTATTATTTTTTTTTTTTTGTGACCTGTCAATCAATCCAGTAGGCGTGTCAGCAAATGACCCATCGATGAACTCAGTTTGTCCCGAAGGTAAACACCCCTTGCCTGCGGAGCTGCTCTGCAGCCGCTCAGGGTGGATGCTCGAGTATGAAATCTCAACCATCTGTGGACAGTGCACAGTTTCTGTGTGGACTGATGGCCATCCAAGTCTGTGGGAGCCTTTAGATTCTTGGCGGTAGACAAAGCTAAAAAATGTTCAGCCATTACATTGGTTAATGGCGGTCGTGCCCCTCCCAATAACGGTATTGTGATAGCTAACAGTTCCATTTTGGTCGGGCTTTAGTTTTGTGTGTCTAGAATATTATAATATGTAATAAATCTGTCTTTTTGTGTGTAAAATTTAACACAGTGCACCAAACTGACAAAACAATATAATGCAAAACTTTTATGAATTCATTCGCCACGCCACACGTTTCCTCAACTCCTCGACCGGTTTTCATTTTTAACAGAAGAGCCTGTTACTTCCTGCAGCTCAGCTCGACATAACTATCTCATCTCATGCTGAAACACAGTGTACCTGCTCACTAAAAATAGCACAAAGCTAGTTAATGGTTTTATATAAGTCAGGGGGTGAGGTGAGGAGGGGGTCTGTGTGGTGTGAGAGGGACTCAGAAATAGCCGTGAGTCCTGCTGAGGAGATGGGAACTGATGGCTGGTGCTATGTGTCAGAACTTCCTGTGACACAGATAATACATTATTTTGATGCTGTTCACTTTAAAGCCACAGTAAAAGTTTAAGACGCGTCAGTGTTAGGCAAAAGAAAGAATTCTGCTGCTACAACAAAGTTTTAATTTAAGAACACGCAAAAGCTCTTTGCTAAGACAGAGAACACAAAAATCTCTCAGTACTGGAAAGCAAGAAGAAATAATCAGTATTTTTTTATGTACAAACCCACATCTGTCAGCAGTTTCTGAAATGTCACCAGATATGATTATTTTGCTCACATGAGCATGACCTTTCCATATTTTGCAACACTTCATTTGACTTTTAAGCATATGGGTTTCAAGTGAAAGGTTCTTTTAATGGCTTTTTGAAACTGGATTGTGTGTGTCCTGTTTTCTTCAATAAAGAACAAAAAATATGACACAAAATGGTAAATGGAGCTTACTTATATAGCGCCTTCCAGCCCCCTATGAGGGGCGCCAAAGCGCTTAACAGTACCAGCCATCCACCCATTCATACACCGGTAGCAGTAGTCTGCCATGCAAGGCGCCAGCCAGTCCTACCGGGAGCAACTCGGGGTTAAGTGTCTTGCCCAGGGACACAATGACACATGGTGTGGGAACTCGGGGTTCAAACCTCCAACCTTCCGATCAGGGGTCGGCTGCCACTACCACTGTGCCACGGCCGCCCCTAAACACAGTAAAGCTAACATGATCATGCGGCAACCAAGGCTGGCTCTTCATAATTCCTAATCCAACCATATCCTTTGATACACAATTGCGTTCCACCACATGTGCCACATGTGGTGCGAATAACAAATAAAGAAACTCTGACTCTGATTCGAGGACTATTTTCAGACTCCATCAGAACTGATTTCTGATCCAAAGTGGCTGCTTTAGGTCGTTTTCACACCTGATAGTCCAGTAGACATGGTTCAATTGGGGACCAATATTCAGAACATTTGTTTACATTTTCACCTGGTGTGGTTTGCATTCACACTGCACTGTCAATCAAGCCAACCTGTGCCCCCCACCCCCACCCTTTTTCGCCTGTGGGGCGCTGCACCAAGAACTATAGGAAAAGACATGACAACCTCTAAAGGAGACACTTCTTCTTCTTCTAGAAATAAAAACAAAAATGGGGTGGCGTCAAATGTTAGCGGTTTTAGGATTTCTGTTTGGTCGTTTTTCAACAATGGACTCAGCATGAGTGGAAGATGAGGCAGAAGACCATGGAGAACGTTGTTTTTCACACAAGGCAGCTGACGATTCCGTATGAGGTAAGATAAATGTGCGTTTGTTTGCCCTGCGCTGTAGTCCACTTCCTGCTTTTGGAGCAGTCTCTCGTCCACTTGCATTCACAATGCAGCCGAACCGTGCCAGAGCTCACTTCAACTGGACCGAGACTTAGGTACAGTATTTAGGCAGAACAGAGTTCACTTTTTTGGTCTGCATCAGAGTTCAATTGTGCATTCACACCTCCCCAAATGAACCAAACGTTCTAGACCAGGGATCTGCAACCTTTATGATCAAAAGAGCCATTTTTGCCCCTTTGTTCACTAAATTAAACGTTTCCGGAGCCACAACACCTGCTACAACTGGGATTCTCAACTGGTGGCCCACAGACCACTTTAAGTTTGTTAGAGGACAGTTTTCTGACCTGTAGTTTTCTGGCCATTGTAAAGCTGAAAATATCTAACAATTTGTTGATATTTTTACATTTTAAGACTAAAAAAGACTAAAAGGGGCACGCTGGCGAGCGCCTGGTGGCCGGGCTTTTACCCATGGAGCCCGGCCGGGCACAGCCCGAAGAGGAGACGTGGGTCCCCCTTCCCATGGGCTCACCACCTGTGGGAGGGGCCAAAGGGGTCGGGTGCAATGTGAGATGGGTGGTGGCCGAGGGCGGGGACCCTGGCGGTCTGATCCTCGGCTACAGAAGCTGGCCATTGGGACATGGAATGTCACCTCTCTGGTGGGGAAGGAGCCTGAGCTAGTGTGTGAGGTTGAGAGGTTCCGACTAGAAATAGTCGGACTCACCTCAACGCATGGCTCTGGCTCTGGAACCAGTTTCCTTGAGAGGGGTTGGACACTCTTCCACTCTGGAGTTGCCCCTGGTGAGAGGCGCCGAGCAGGAGTGGGCATACTGGTTGCCCCCCATCTTGGTGCCTGTACGTTGGGGTTCACCCCGGTGAACGAGAGGGTAGCCTCCCTTCGCCTACGTGTGGGGGGACGGGCTCTGACTGTTGTTTGTGCCTATGCACCAAACGGCAGCTCAGACTACCCACCCTTTTTGGAGTCCTTGGAGGGGGTATTGGAGAGTGCGCCTCCTGGGGACTCCCTTGTTCTACTGGGGGACTTCAACGCTCACGTGGGCAATGACAGTGAGACCTGGAGGGGTGTGGTTGGGAGGAACGGCCCCCCTGATCTGAACCAGAGTGGTGTTCTGTTATTGGACTTCTGTGCTCGTCATGGATTGTCCATAACGAACACCATGTTTAAGCATAAGGGTGTCCATATGTGCTCTTGGCACCAGGACACCCTAGGTCGCAGTTCGATGATCGACTTTGTTGTCGTCTCATCTGATCTGCGGCCGCATGTCTTGGACACTCGGGTGAGGAGAGGGGCGGAGCTGTCAACTGACCACTACCTGGTGGTGAGTTGGCTCCGATGGTGGGGGAGGATGCCGGTCAGACCTGGCAGACCCAAACGTATTGTGAGGGTCTGCTGGGAACGTCTGGCAGAGTCTCCCGTAAGACGGAGCTTTAACTCCCACCTCCGGGAGAGCTTTGAACACGTTCCAAGGGAGGCGGGGGACATGGAGTCCGAGTGGGCCGTGTTCCGCGCCTCTATTGTCGAGGCAGCTTATCGGAGCTGTGGCCGCAAGGTTGTTGGTGCCTGTCGTGGTGGCAACCCTCGAACCCGGTGGTGGACACCGGCAGTGAGGGATGCTGTCAGGCTGAAGAAGGAGTCCTATTGGGCCTTTTTGGCTTGTGGGACCCCGGAAGCAGCTGATAGGTACCGGCAGTCCAAGCGGCATGCGGCTCGGGTGGTTGCTGAGGCAAAAACTCGGGCGTGGGAGGAGTTCGGAGAGGCCATGGAGAATGACTTCCGTACGGCTTCGAGGCGATTCTGGTCCACCATCCGGCGTCTCAGGGGGGGAAAGAGGTACGAGACCAACACCATTTATGGTGGAGGTGGCGTGCTGCTGACCTCAACTCGGGATGTTGTGAGTCGGTGGGCGGAATACTTCGAAGACCTCCTCAATCCTACTGGCACGTCTTCCACTGAGGAAGCAGAGCCTGGGGACTTTGGGTCGGGTTCTCCGATCTCTGGTGCTGAGGTCGCCGAGGTGGTTAAAAAGCTCTGCGGTGGCAAGGCTCCGGGGGTGGATGAGATTCGCCCGGAGTTCCTTAGGGCTCTGGATGTTGTAGGGTTGTGTTGGCTTACGCGACTCTGCAATATCGCGTGGACATCGGGGGCAGTTCCCTTGGATTGGCAGACTGGGGTGGTGGTTCCCCTATTCAAAAAGGGGGACCGTAGGGTGTGTTCCAACTATAGGGGGATCACACTCTTAAGCCTCCCTGGTAAGGTCTATTCAGGGGTTCTGGAGAGGAGGGTCCGTCGGATAGTCGAACCTCGGATTCAGGAGGAGCAGTGTGGTTTTCGTCCTGGTCGTGGAACACTGGACCAGCTCTACACCCTCAGCAGGGTCCTGGAGGGTGCGTGGGAGTTTGCCCAACCAGTTTACATGTGCTTTGTGGACTTGGAGAAGGCATTCGACCGCGTCCCTCGGGGGGTTCTGTGGGGGGTACTCCGGGAGTATGGGGTACCAGGCCCTTTGATAAGGGCTGTTAGGTCCCTGTACGACCGGTGTCAGAGCTTGGTCCGCATTGCCGGCAGTAAGTCAGGCTCGTTTCCGGTGAGAGTTGGACTCCGCCAAGGTTGCCCTTTGTCACCGATTCTGTTCATAACTTTTATGGACAGAATTTCTAGGCGCAGCCAAGGTGTTGAGAGGATCCGTTTTGGTGACCTTAGAATCGCTTCTCTGTTTTTTGCAGATGATGTGGTCCTACTGGCTTCATCAGTTCGTGATTTACAACTTTCACTGGAGCGGTTTGCAGCCGAGTGTGATGCGGCCGGGATGAGGATCAGTTCCTCCAAATCCGAGGCCATGGTCTTGAGCCGGAAAAGGGTAGCATGCCCTCTCCGGGTCGGGGAGGAGGTCCTGCCCCAAGTGGAGGAGTTTAAGTATCTCGGGATCTTGTTCACGAATGAGGGAAAACTGGAGCGTGAGATCGATAGGCGGATAGGTGCAGCGTCCGCAGTGAAGCGGGCGCTGTACCGGTCTGTCGTGGTGAAGAGAGAGCTGAGTCAAAAGGCAAAGCTCTCAATTTACCGATCGATCTACGTTCCCACCCTCATCTATGGTCATGAGCTTTGGGTTATGACCGAAAGAACAAGATCTCGGATACAAGCGGCTGAAATGAGTTTTCTCCGCAGGGTGGCTGGACTCTCCCTTAGAGATAGGGTGAGAAGCTCAGTCATCCGGGAGGGACTCGGAGTAGAGCCGCTGCTTCTCCACATCGAGAGGAGCCAGTTGAGGTGGCTCGGGCATCTGGTTAGGATGCCTCCTGGACGCCTCCCTGGTGAGGTGTTCCGGGCATGTCCCACCGGGAGGAGACCCAGAGGAAGACCCAGGACGCGCTGGAGGGACTATGTTTCTCGGCTGGCCTGGGAACGCCTTGGGATTCCCCCGGAGGAGCTGCTCCAAGTGGCTGGGGAGAGGGAAGTCTGGGCCTCCCTACTTAGGCTGCTACCCCCGCGACCCGACCCCGGATAAGCGGAAGAAGATGGATGGATGGATGGATGGAAAAGACCAGATTATCATAAAGAAGGAAAAATAATGTGATCTTTCCCAATTAAAAAATAAAATAATGAACTATGCAGGTCTAGGTAAATTCAAAAAAGGCGTTCAATACAGGATCAACTGGACTTTATTTGTTGCAGAAAACGTTTCGACTTCTGTCCAGAAGTCTTTTTCAATTCTGAATGAATGGAAGCTGTGAGAACGAGAAGTTTTATACAAGCCACGCACCAACATATGAAATTGGAAACTGAAATAACACCACAAAATACCTAACATGCCCATTCTATTTAAATTGACAAAACAACACATCACACCTGGGGGTTTGTAACACATACATGTAAATTGAAAGATCACACCTTAACAGTAGGAGGTTCCCTTGAGGTCTCTGGTAGAAGACACAAAACTGTATGTAAATTGATAAAAAAAACACCTCCCAAACAACAACAGAGGCTACTCAGAGAAACTTTGTTAGTCTAATTTACAGACAAGACATCCCTGCTCCCATCCCGTCTAGGTAAATTATTTTAATTGTGGAAAAATTAAATATACTTCGAATAAATAAAGTTAACTTATGGTTTACTCCTTCTATTAGTTCTAGTATTCACACATTTGCAAAGGAAATGACAGGAAAAACTGCTAAAACTAGCCCTTTTTGTTGTTATAAGAACAAATAAAATTCAGTTTAAAGTTGGTTTTGATCAAAGCTTGGAAGAGCCACTGTTGAGGGACCAAAGAGCCGCATGTGGCTCCAGAGCCGCAGGTTGCAGACCCCTGTTCTAGACCAACGGACTAGAGTTCGATTAAAGTGGACTAAGCAGTGCTGGTGTGAATGCACTTTTAAATGTTTAGTGGTTGTTGTTTATTTATCATATGCAGACCAACACAGGGTCAACAATGCAATGAAATGCTCAGGACGATAAGAACCGGCTCGACTTGGTAAAATAAAAATAAAAACAGAAGAAAGGAATACCAAAACATACAACAAAAGTACTAAACAAAGCATCAAAAAGTGAAAAAGAAGTACACATACAAGGTCCAAAAGAAATATACTGTACTACGTAAACAACATGGTAGAATACAATGGTGCAAGTAGAAGGAATCATAACAAACACATCATAGGCAGTAACACTGCTTAAATGCATATGATACTTATTGCACACAACATCAGGTCTCTCTTATAAATTAGTCCTCGAGGCTCAATGGGATTAACCTGCCTAAATAAAGGTTGAATGAAAAAACATACACCACACAGGTTGCCCAACAGGCCACTGCACAGGCAATGAGCAACAGTGAGATGAACTGAACCACGATGGCAAGGTAGCGACACACATCATGCAGCAGCAACATACATATTAGGTGTCCCAGATGTGACTCAGTTCCATCGAGCCGGTAGACTGATAAGTTGTGAAAGCCACAGCACAGTCAAGGATGGACAGCACTAGCTATGTTTGTGTAAAGCTAAAGACGCAACTGCTCCTCATGTCCCGCTCGCAATACATCTGTGCGCGCAGGTCATCCAGTCTATTTCTCAGAGACTGAATGCCCAAAAGCAGGACAGAGGAAGCGTGAAGGAAACAGAGTGCTTCCTCTGTAGCTTTTTAGCTAGTGCATGCGTTTTGTGCTCCGCTAGCTTAGCACACCCGCTTCGGATGTTATCAACAATAAAATGGCCCTTATCAGTTATTATCATCCCCATACGTAGCGGTCAGATTGCCCCTCCTGTTGGTAAATGGAGCTTATTTATATAGCGCTTTCCAGACCCCTATGAGGGGCCCCAAAGCGATTTACAATACCAACCATCCACCCATTCATACACACATTCATACACCGGTAACAGCAGACTGCCATGCAAGGCGCTTTCTAGTCCTACCGGGAGCAACTCGGGGTTAAGTGTCTTGCCCAAGGACACAACGACACATGGTGTGGGGAACCGGGATTCGAACCGCCAACCTTCCGATCGGGGGACGACTGCCATTACCACTACGCCACGGCCGCCTTGTACCTAGGAGGTTTAAAGGTACTGTACGTTGTCACGTTACAAGCGATGACAGCAGGCTCAGTCTTTAGCTACGTATTAAAGTTTCGAGTAAAGACTCTGGCATTAGGTTTAGGGTCTTGGTTAGGTTTAGGCACAAGGGTAAGGGGGTTAGGTTCAGGGTTGGTCCTCTGGGTCAGGTTTAAGGTTAGGTTTAGGAAAACGGTTACATAAGCTGAAAAAAAAAACACTACACTTCCGGGTTTACGGAAACTTGCTGCCTACTCACAGCGATAAGAACGTAGATAACGTTTTACATGCTAGGAAAAACATAATTGTTATGTTTGTGTTGGCTGCAAATCTGCTGAAAGACCAGCAGCTTGCTGAGAAACACTTTTTTTCAACTGAGCCTAATCAGGCTTGATTAACTCAGCTGAAACACCTGTTGAGTCTCAGCCTTTTAAATAGTCTGGGCTGAGACTTTAGCAAGTGTGGAGCCTTGCTGAGAGCAAGTGTGAGGTTTAGAGATTGCCAGCTGAGGTTGGTGGATGCAAGCAAGGGGCTTGTTGGAATAACTTTTGATCCTGCTGAAGGCAAATCAAGTTTTGATCAAAGCAGTTGTATGCTGCATGTATGTGTGTGTTCATGAGTGTTATCCACCCACTCTGATCCCTGTGAGTTGAGCTCTCATGTGGAGTTTGTGTGAGCTTAAGCTCTAATATAGGTGCTGTCTTAAACAGCACATGTAGAGCAAAGGGTGCTCTTGTGACAGCTTTAGTGTTTACTAGGTTTGTGTGAATCAAGTTTAAGCTTGAGGCTGGTGTAGAAAACACTAGATGTTAGATGGAGTTCATCTTGGAATCAGCTGAAGATACACTTAAGGTAAATCTTAGTGTTGATTGACAGCGGTAAAGCCGTATGATGTACAAACATTGAGAGCTCCATCCTCATTTTGTTTGAGTTTGCTTCTAGCGGGAGAAGTAGTTGAGCTGGTTAAGCTCTTAAAGTGACTCTGACTGATTGTTTTAGAGTTCTGTGTGGACTGAGGTGCCTTAAGTGCTAGTTAAACCTTTGGCCTGTGCCACTGAGGCCTGTTTGAGTTAAATTTTAGGAGACACTGGGGGTAGTGTTTGGGCAGTTGTCCAGGAGGGGGACAACTGGGGTTAACAGTGAGGGACTGTTACCCCTTTTTCCTTTTTCTTTTTAGTTGTACTTTTGACTACGTGAGTGCTGACAGTCCTATTTTCGCCTTTTGTTTGTGTAGAGGGACTTTTGCAAGGTAGATCGTTGCCTGGAGAGACACGACGGCCCTGCACCGAGTTGGGTTTGCCTGGGTGGCGTTTTATTATTTTTGGCCAGACTCACAGGTCCATCATTTCTTTGAACTTTTTCTTAATTTTCTTTTCATTTGGATGCTGATCCAGACGAGGACGCTCCAGTCCTAGTGGGAGAAGCCTGGGAGGACTTTGTCAGCCTGGAGTGCTTTATTTTAGGTTCAATAAAATTTGTTTTAATTATTTTCTGTGTCCACTTTTTATGTTTTGGTCTTTACGGGTCATAACACCAAGTTATGTCCAATCTAATGGTACTCTTCCAGTCAGTATTTTTTATGACCCAGCACCCCATTCCTGTAAAACTAAAACAGAAAGATGACTCAGAGCACCTCAAGATTTGTTTCTACCGTCATCATTTATTTTGGAACACCTCTCTAGTCTTCTGTGGTACGACAAACTTGTGTCTTTTGGGGGTTAATAAGTGCACTGATTTTAAACATTGTAAAAATTATACAAAATCTACAAAGAAACATATTTCCTTAGGTGAAACTCCCAGGGTCTTATCATTGGTTAACTAAAACTAATCCCAGTGTTTGCTGCTGGTTTGGGTAGTTGGTCAGCAGCTGCCACCACTGCCAGATTAGCTATGGTTGGGTTGGGGAGGCAGCAGGACAGAAACACAGACATCCTTCTCTTCAGGCATTCCAGCTTCTCTGGGGCATCTCAAGGCATTCCCAGAACCGGAGAACATACATACAGGTGTACCTAATGAAAAATAAGAATATCGGGAAAATGTTTTATTTTATTTTTTATACATAATTTCTGAAAGGGAGACATTACGTACATTGATTGCACAGAGTAAAACATTTCAAGCCTTTAGTTCTTGTAATTTTGTGATTTTGGCTAACAAATAACGCAAAAGAAATTTTCAGTGGCTCAGAAAATGAGAATATTCCACAGTCAGCTTTTTGTACCTTTGGCAGTGTGGGCAGGAGCCAAATCCTGCTGGAAAATGAAATCAGCATCTCCATAAAGCTCGTCAGCAGAAGGACATGAAGTCTCTAAAATGTCTGGCAGATGCTGCGTTGACTGAGAACTTCAGAAAACTCAGTGGACCAACACCAACAGACGACATGGACCCAAACCATCACTGACTGTGGAAACTTCACTTTGGACTTCAAACAACGTGGATTCTGTTCCTCTCCCCTCTTCCTCCAGACTCTGGGACCTTGATTTACAAATCTTTCATCTGCATGGAAAGAGGACCTTGGACCACTGAGCAACAGTCCAGTTTTTTTATCCTTAGAAGGTAAGACACTTCGGTTGTCTCTGGTTCAGGAGTGGCTTGACTCGAGCAATGAGACATTTGAAGCTCATGTCTAAGAGTTAATGAGCTGATTAGGGTGTGACACTACGCGTTTACGATATTGAACCTTTTCACAATATCATCATTTTCTGAGACACTGAGTTTTGGTTTTTCATTATTTGTAAGACATAATCAGCAAAATAAAAGAAATAAAGGACTAAAATAGTTCACTCTATCTGTAATGAATCAATATAATATACGAGTTTCACTTTATGAAATCAAAGAATGTTTTCACAGTATTCAATTTTTTTTAGATACACCTATGAATTTTGAGTCTGCCTGAGTCTCCTTCCAGTGGAGAAATACTTCCAAAACTTCCAGAAGTAGGTGCCCAAGAGTCTTTCTAATCAGATTCCTGAACCACCTCAGCTGACTCCTTTCAACGTGGAGGAGCAGTCTCTAAACCAAGTGTCCCTCACGTAGAAGCCTTACTTCTAAAGCTGTGCCCAGTTAACATAGAGAAGACACTTCTTTCAGCCACTTGTATCAGGGATCTCTTTTTTTCTGACATGATCCACACCTCACAATTATACATGAGAGGTGGAATGTAAATGGAAAATCAAGAGTTTTGCTCTCAGCTCCATCTTTACCATGATATATTGGAGGAGAGCCCACATTATTGTAAATTCAAATGAAGGCAAATAGGCATCTTTAAATGTTTTGCTTCATATCAAGGAGCTTTTTCGACTGGGACTGGGAACTGAGAAAGCTCTTTGAATGTGAATTCCATTTTTGTAGGTATACACAATATTATCGGCATGGCATCGGTATCAGCCGATATTACCGCTAAAGTTAAATGTTGGACATCAAAATAACTCATTGATATAAAATACGCTGTTTTTGTATGACAACCCATTGACAAGGATGCCTGCAGCGCCAGCACAACGTGATGACGCCATGCGGCGGAGAGGAATAAATAAAAAAATGTTGGTGTATTGGATTCCGAAGGTTTTTGGAAATGTTGAGCCTCGCTACATCGTCCCCAGTCAGAGCTATTTTCTCCAACGTCGCCTTACCTGAGTTACAAGCCGTAATTTCCAATGTTATTGAGAAGCTAATAGACAATAGCACTTGGATGAGTTTTACCACAGACATTTGGACGTCAAGTGTTAACTCCGTTAGCATGATTAGTCTTACGGCACAATGGACAGACAAAAACTTTGAACTTAAAAAGTCTGTCCTTCATGCACAGGAGTGCAGATGATCCCACACTGCAGCTAGGAACCTGGAACAAGCCTCCACAAGTGACACCATCACAGGTGAATAATGCTAATAAATAACATTGAACACTTTTCATTTAATACAAGTTAAAGTGCTATGCATATGCCTGTTACTGAATATATGTCACCGGCTCTTACATCCATCCATCCATCCATCCATCTTCTTCCGCTTATCCGGGGTCGGGTCGCGGGGGTAGCAGCCTAAGTAGGGAGGCCCAGACTTCCCTCTCCCCAGCCACTTGGAGCAGCTCCTCCGGGGGAATCCCAAGGCGTTCCCAGGCCAGCCGAGAAACATAGTCCCTCCAGCGTGTCCTGGGTCTTCCTCTGGGTCTCCTCCCGGTGGGACATGCCCGGAACACCTCACCAGGGAGGCGTCCAGGAGGCATCCTAACCAGATGCCCGAGCCACCTCAACTGGCTCCTCTCGATGTGGAGAAGCAGCGGCTCTACTCCGAGTCCCTCCCGGATGACTGAGCTTCTCACCCTATCTCTAAGGGAGAGTCCAGCCACCCTGCGGAGAAAACTCATTTCAGCCGCTTGTATCCGAGATCTTGTTCTTTCGGTCATAACCCAAAGCTCATGACCATAGATGAGGCTCTTACAGCTGTTGCACAATTTTTGTAGCAAATAAGCCTAAACAATGGGGCTATGTTCTGACAAAGGAACGTATACAAAATATTGATATCGGTTATCAACCAAAAAAATTTGAACATATCAGATATCAGTCAAAAATCCAATATTGTGCATCCCTACATTTTTGCTTTCATTTGAACTTACAAGACTCATCTGGACGACTGAGAACCATGACCAGTCCTCCATACTGCTGAAGAAGTCCATCGACTCCTCTGAGGCAGCCATGGCCAAAGTGGTTCAGAACATCAAAGTTCATGCTGAATAAGGTAAAAATTTTCAACAAAGGCCTGTAGCGATAAACAATTAATTGCATGATGAATGAAAAATCATTGACCTCATTTTCATTTATCCGCTTTATCGTGTCTTCATGTCTCTCTATTGAAGACACTGGATGACAAAAGGCTCAACTCCGGTGTTCTTCACTAACCCCTCCCTTTCTCTTTAAAATCCATCTTAACTGTCCAAAATCATGTTTATGGATCTTTAAAAGCAGCTAAGCTCAGAAAATAAGCTACGAGCTAAGCTAACAAGCTGACCTCGGGAATATTTTTTTTTCATTTACCCTTTATTTATCCAGGTAGTCTCATTGAGCCACGAGAACTCATTTTCAAGAGAGACCTGTTATTTTTTAGTTTGTTTTGTTTTTTTAGGGAGCAGATGGTGGGGGTTAAGGGCCTTGCTCAGGGGCCCAGAGTGAGGCGAATGAGGGTGGAGGCAGGTGTGGGCGTTTCACCTTTTTCCACCCACATTTTTTGATGTTGTAGGAACCGGGGCTTGAACCGGCAATCTTCCGATCACAGGCCCAACGTCTCTAACCTCTGCGCCACCATTCCCCCATATAATAAGCCTACATCTTATCGAGCTCCAAAATTCATGGCTGAAACCAGTGCCTTTGTGTAAAAAGTTGGTTTTCTCTGCAAAAAGAAGCTGAGAACGTGTTTACTGATTTTTCTATTAAAAATTTTGTTTAAAAAATGCTATGCTAAATAACTCAAATCACCGAGCATCTGCACCATGTCCATCCATGTCACGTCAAGGGCCCTCCCTCCCATTTTTCTTAAAGACCGTGTAAAGTGAATTTCAATGTTTTCTTCAATAAACATTATAAATGTGATAATTGTAATCTTGTAAATGAGTAAAAAGTCTCAAAATTGTAGCTCAATTAATTTTGGAGTTATAGATCAAACTGTGTATAAAGATATTTCTGTTTCAGGATTTTTTAGGCGTGTTTTAAATGTGACCGCGTTTCGTCACGCGGTCTTCTTAAGTATAGCCCCACCC
>JBBPBX010000040.1:154277-166265 GCA_038048925.1 Garcialebias charrua | reverse complement strand
ATATATATATATATATATATATATATATATATATATATATATATATATATATATATATATATATATATATATATATATATATATATATATATATATATATATATATATATATATATATATATATATATATATTATATATATATATATATATATATATATATATATATATAATATATATATATATATATATATATATATATATATATATATATATATACATATATATATATATATATATATATATATATATATATATATATATATATATATATATATATATATATATATATATATATAGATATATATATATATATATATATATATATATATATATATATATATATATATATATATATATATATACAGGTAACCCCCGACCTACGACCCCATCGACCTGCGAACCACGGGACTTACGAACATATCATATTTAATAAAAATATGAATTAAAAAAAAAAATATATATATATATATATTTTTTTTTTTTTGTGTTTAAATGTTCTTAATTTCATGTGTACATCACTTTGTTGCAGCTCTGGTTGTTTTAAAGGCTTTATAAATAATAATTATGATAAAAAAGATCATTTCTGATCATTTTTGAGCAATTTTTGAGCAATCTTGGGCAACAGGAAGTAGGTCTTCAGTTTACACGGTCACAAATTAATGTAGAACACCGGACGCTATTTTAGGTTCAGTCACTGGGGTCTCCGGTCACAAATTAATGTAGAACACCGGACGCCATCTTAGGTTAGCTGCCGAGAGCCGGACGAAGACTGGTGACCAGGATGGCTTCATATGGATTAATTACTAGCTGGAAACGTCTCTGTGAACTTTGTGGATGTCTCAGGCAGCAGCGGATTTATCGCCGATCGTGCCAGGCCGCCGTGCGAACACCTCCGGCCGGCCTGGCTACACCTCCGGCCTGGCTAGCTCCAGAGCTAACACTGGAGCTAACACGGGAGCCGGCCTTTTGAACACTGGTGACCAGGATCGCATCATATGGATTAATTACTAGCTGGAATAGCTCTGTGGACGTCTCAGGCTGGAGCAGCGGCTGGAGCAGCAGCTGCAGATTGATCGCGCCGCCGCTCCAACACTAGCTCATGGCTTGGCTAGCAGAAGCTAGCCAGCTAGCTAACACAGGTCTGGAGCAGCTGCGGTGGCTTGCCGGCCCCCGCGCTGCTTGGCCCGAAAACAATCAACGCATGGCAACCTATGTCGGCTTTGACCATCTCAAAGTAAGAAAATATATTTTTATTTATTCTGTAAATGTGAATAGCAATGTTTAACATTACAGTACACTACTGTACATGCTTAAATGTGTGCGCGCGCTCCGTTAGCATGATAAATAAAGGTTGAATGAATGAATGAATGAATAATTTTTTTTTTTAAATATAATTTTCACCCCCTACCTACGAACGGATCGAGCTGCGAACGGTTCTTAGGTCCCAAACTCGTTCGTAGGTCGGGGGTTCCCTGTATATTCACCCTTTACTAATCAGAATCAGTCACTGGAGTAGAATCTATTAATTAAGTTGTTGTTGGTCAGTAAACTGACCAGTGGGTGTCAAACTTTAATGAATGAAAAATAAATAAAACAAAAGTAGTGGAGCTGAGATAGAAAATGTGTCACCCTTCTTCCTCCATCCTTCGTTATGGCTACAAGCTTCTACCCCGAGGTTGTTAGACTCATGAACCCCTAGTCTGAATTATCACTGTGAAAACAAATCACTGTAATACCATTTGGTTATGTGCTGCTGATCTCATGCTACTGATCTATTTCATGTTGCTGTGTTCACTCGTCCTCATCTGCTCACACAGACTCATGTTCGTGCTGCTATTGTTTGGCGCATTGTTTCGTATAGTGCTTAATGTATTTTTAGTTGAGTGTATTTCTTATTTCATGTCTCGGATCTTTTTACTGTTTTTCTTTACAATTTGTATTTTTGTTGGATGTGACTGGGACCCTGTGTGCATAGTTTCGTTCCATGAATGACAGTAAATACACATTGACTTTGAAAACTGAAAGAATAAATTATCCTTCATAGCATCCTCAGAAAAATGCTTAGCACCCCCTTAGCACCTGCAGAAAAATATCTCTGGAGCCGCCATGACCCCTAGTCTGAAATATCACTGTGAAAACAAATCACTGTAATACCATTTGGTTATGTGCTGCTGATCTATTTCATGTTGCTGTGTTCACTCGTCCTCATCTGCTCACACAGACTCATGTTCATGCTGCTGTTGTTTGGCGCATTGTTTTGTATTAGTAGTACTTAGTGTATTTTTAGTTTAGTGTATTTCTTATTTCATGTCTCTGATCTTTTTTACTGTTTTTCTTTACAATTTGTATTTTTGTTGGATGTAACTGGGACCCTGTCCATAGTTTTGTTCCACCTTATGTACCACATGTGATGTGAATGACACACATTGACCTTGAGAACTGAAAGAACAAATTATGCTTCATAGCATCCTCCATAAAATGCTTAGCCCCCCCTTAGCACCTGCAGAAAAATATCTCTGGAGCCGCCACTGCCGAGATCTCGTTCTTTCGGTCACAACCCAGAGCTCATGACCATAGATGAGGGTGGGAACGTAGATCGATCGGTAAATTGAGAGCTTTGCCTTTTGACTCAGCTCTCTCTTCACCACGACAGACCGGTACAGCGCCCGCTTCACTGCGGACGCTGCACCTATCCGCCTATCGATCTCACGCTCCAGTTTTCCCTCATTCGTGAACAAGATCCCGAGATACTTAAACTCCTCCACTTGGGGCAGGACCTCCTCCCCGACCCGGAGAGGGCACGCTACCCTTTTCCGGCTCAAGACCATGGCCTCGGATTTGGAGGAACTGATCCTCATCCCGGCCGCATCACATTCAGCTGCAAACCGCTCCAGTGAAAGCTGTAGATCACGAGCTGATGAAGCCAATAGGACCACATCATCTGCAAAAAACAGAGAAGCGATTCTAAGGTCACCAAAACGGATCCTCTCAACACCTTGGCTGCGCCTAGAAATTCTGTCCATAAAAGTTATGAACAGAATCGGTGACAAAGGGCAACCTTGGCGGAGTCCAACTCTCACCGGAAACGAGCCTGACTTACTGCCGGCAATGCGGACCAAGCTCTGACACCGGTCGTACAGGGACCTAACAGCCCTTATCAAAGGGCCTGGTACCCCATACTCCCGGAGTACCCCCCACAGAACCCCCCGAGGGACGCGGTCGAATGCCTTCTCCAAGTCCACAAAGCACATGTAAACTGGTTGGGCAAACTCCCACGCAGGGCCGGCCCAAGGCATAAGCAAACTACAGTAATAGCTAAGTGGCTGCTTAGGGCCCAGGGGCCACTAGGGGGGCCCCTAAGAGCAACAGATTATTATTATTATTTTGTAATGATTTCCATGTGATTCTATTTAATCGTTTAAGTTCAGCTTTTGCAAATTGTTACATATATTTACATAGTTTTAAGAACTAATTATTCAACTATAAATGTCTTTGTTTAAACCATTTTACGTGGTTTCATTGTTCATTTACATTATTTAAGTATTTCCTTGATATTTTTATTTTCTTTTGTCTGTTTTTGCACAACTTAATTAATTTTTATGCATCCAAGTTATTTTATCTGTTGTTCGTTGTTGATCTTGCGCTCCAAATTATTTTGAACTTTACTGTTGCAGTTCTTTGGAACCAAAGTTAGTAAACCAGATGACATTTTAGCAGTAAAATACATTGTATACTGGTGTTTTTTTCCCCTTTGGTTACTTTTAGTACCAAAATACACATAGGATAATGTAACCAGGGCTGTCAGAGTTGCAATGGGTTTATGTTAGGTCAGTGAATGGTTTGATCATCTGACTGTTGATTGCAGTAATCCACATTATTAGCAAAAATAGAGGGCCCCAAACCAAATTTCGCTTAGGGCCCCATGGAGGCTTGAGCCGGCCCTGCTGAGGGTGTAGAGCTGGTCCAGTGTTCCACGACCAAAACAAAAACCACACTGCTCCTCCTGAATCCGAGGTTCGACTATCCGACGGACCCTCCTCTCCAGAACCCCTGAATAGACCTTACCAGGGAGGCTTAAGACAAATAACTGCTAGGTATTAAAAGCCTGCCTGAATAAAAAGGTTTTAAGATTAGATTTAAAAAAGCTCCATATCAGTGATGGAGCGCAAGTCCTGAGGTAGCTGGTTCCAGAGTCTGGGTGCAACAACAGAAAAGGTCACCCCATCGTTTGTAGTTGGTCTTTGGGACTGACAGGAGAAATGTATTAGATGATCTCAGTGTTCTCCTATATTCACGGACAGCTACAAGATCAGTCAAATATAGTGGGGCAAGACCATTGAGAGCTTTAAAAGTGAATAATAACATTTTTAATTTAATTCTAAAATCGATTGGAAGCCAGTGAAGAGAAAATAAAACAGGGGTAATGTGTTCACATCTGGAGGTGTTGGTTAAAAGTCGAGCTGCAGCATTTTGGACCAATTGTAGGCGTCTAATGGAGGATTGGAAGATTCCTGCATAGGGAATTACAGTAGTCTAGCCTTGAGGTGATAAAAGCATGAATGGCCTTTTCCAAATCAGAACGATTTTAAAAAGGCTTAACTTTGGACAAAAGACATAACTGATAAAAACAGACCTTGACTACAGACTACTACTACATGTCCTGTACCAGTAACATACTTCTCTGCCACTCCAGATTTCCTCATGCAATACCACACCTCCTCGTCCCTAGTTTCCAAAACTCTCTCCCAGATCTTCATTGTGTGACTCATCAACTTAATTCCCCTGTAGTTGCTACTACTCTGCATATCACCGTTGTTCTTAAAAATGGGCACCAGACCATTTCTTGATTCCTCAGATGTTTTCTCACCCTCAAATACAGGTCCTTCTCAAAAAATTAGCATATTGTGATAAAGGTCATTATTTTCCATAATGTAATGATAAAAATTAAACTTTCATATATTTTAGATTCATTGCACACCAACTGAAATATTTCAGGTCTTTTATTGTTTTAATACTGATGATTTTGGCATACAGCTCATGAAAACCCAAAATTCCTGTCTCAAAAAATTAGCATATTTCATCCGACCAATAAAAGAAAAGTGTTTTTAATACAAAAAAAGTCAACCTTCAAATAATTATGTTCAGTTATGCACTCAATACTTGGTCGGGAATCCTTTTGCAGAAATGACTGCTTCAATGCGGCGTGGCATGGAGGCAATCAGCCTGTGGCACTGCTGAGGTGTTATGGAGGCCCAGGATGCTTCGATAGCGGCCTTAAGCTCATCCAGAGTGTTGGGTCTTGCGTCTCTCAACTTTCTCTTCACAATATCCCACAGATTCTCTATGGGGTTCAGGTCAGGAGAGTTGGCAGGCCAATTGAGCACAGTAATACCATGGTCAGTAAACCATTTACCAGTGGTTTTGGCACTGTGAGCAGGTGCCAGGTCGTGCTGAAAAATGAAATCTTCATCTCCATAAAGCTTTTCAGCAGATGGAAGCATGAAGTGCTCCAAAATCTCCTGATAGCTAGCTGCATTGACCCTGCCCTTGATAAAACACAGTGGACCAACACCAGCAGCTGACATGGCACCCCAGACCATCACTGACTGTGGGTACTTGACACTGGACTTCTGGCATTTTGGCATTTCCTTCTCCCCAGTCTTCCTCCAGACTCTGGCACCTTGATTTCCAAATGACATGCAGAATTTGCTTTCATTCGTAAAAGGTACTTTGGACCACTGAGCAACAGTCCAGTGCTGCTTTTCTGTAGCCCAGGTCAGACGCTTCTGTCACTTTTTCTTGTTCAAAAGTGGCTTGACCTGGGGAATGCGGCGCACACGCCTGTGCACAGTGGCTCTGGATGTTTCTACTCCAGACTCAGTCCACTGCTTCCGCAGGTCCCCCAAGGTCTGGAATCGTCTCAACGAGAACAAGACTGAAATCTTGATTTTTAGACCGAGTTGCTGTCCTTCTTCCAGCATAGACCTTGGCTCACTGTCATGTTATCTCAGGGACTCTGTCACCAATCTGGGGGTGAAGTTTGAGTCTGATTTTAAATTTGATAAACAGATCAGCAGTGTTGTTCAGAAAAGTTTTTATCAGCTTCGCCAAATAGCAAAAGTAAAACCAATCCTAGCAAGACCTGACTTGGAGAAATTAATCCACGCTTTTATTACAGCTCGTCTTGATTACTGTAATGCACTGTATGTAGGCATCAGCCAGACCTCTCTCGCCCGTCTGCAGCTCGTGCAGAACTCTGCTGCTCGCCTCTTAACCCAGACCCGTAGGCGTGAGCATATCACTCCCATCCTGGCGTCCCTTCACTGGCTCCCTGTGCACTACAGAATTCATTTTAAACTTTTGCTATTTGTTTTTAAATGCCTGAACAACCTTGCCCCACCATATCTGTCTGAGCTGCTTCAGCCCTACTGCCCTCCCCGATCTCTAAGATCAGCTGATCAGTTGCTGCTGACAGTGCCCAAAACTAGGCTGAAGTTCAGAGGTGACAGAGCGTTTTCTGTCGCTGCTCCCAGGTTGTGGAACAATTTGCCACTGAGTGTCAGACAGGCCTCCTCTCTTCCTGTTTTTAAATCCCTTTTAAAAACACACTTTTATACCTTGGCTTTTAACACGTGATCTTGTTCTTTTATGGCATTTTAACCCACCTGCAGTGAGACTGGTATATGTATTTTTATTTTTGTATGCTGCTTTTGTTTTGTTTTTTATCGTTTTAGTTAGCTATCTTTTGTTTTACTGTACATCACTTGGCTAACCCTGCGGGTTTTAAAATGTGCTATATAAATAAAGCTGATTGATTGATTGATTGATTGATTGATTGGAATCGGTCCTTCTCCACAATCTTCCTCAGGGTCCGGTCACCTCTTCTCGTTGTGCAGTGTTTTCTGCCACACTTTCCCCTTCCCACAGACTTCCCATTGAGGTGCCTTGATACAGCACTCTGGGAACAGCCTATTCGTTCAGAAATGTATTTCTGTGTCTTACCCTCTTACTTGAGGGTGTCAATGATGGCCTTCAGGACAGCAGTCAGGTCGGCAGTCTTACCCATGATTGCGGTTTTGAGTAATGAACCAGGCTGTGAGTTTTTAAAAGCCTCAGGAATCTTTTGCAGGTGTTTAGAGTTAATTCGTTGATTCAGATGATTAGGTTAATAGCTCGTTTAGAGAACCTTTTCATGATATGCAAATTTTTTGAGACATGAATTTTGGGTTTTCATGAGCTGTATGCCAAAATCATCAGTATTAAAACAATAAAAGACCTGAAATATTTCAGTTGGTGTGCAATGAAGCTAAAATATATGAAAGTTTCATTTTTATCATTACATTATGGAAAACAAAGACCTTTATCACAATATGCTAATTTTTTTAGAAGGACCTGTATGTCATTGAATGTTTGAGTCAAATAGCACATTGACAGACATTTCCAAACCTCCATTGGTATGACCACTGTCACCATTCTCTCCTCCCTGGGAAAACTCTCTATCACTTCATGGCCCCAAACTCTGGAACAACCTGCCCCCCAACATTAGACAGGCCTCCTCCCTTCACATGTTCAAATCCCTGCTAAAAACCCATCTTTTCTCTCTGGTATTTAATACTGTGTGAACTGACTTAGTGTATATACAGTATTTTGTACTGTGTTTTTATATTAATATTGTTCTTATACATTTTTATTATACTTTTGCTAATGTTATTGTCATAATTTTTACCATTGGTGTGTGATACTGTTCTGTAAATTTTGAAACCTATTTTATGTTGTGTGTGTGTGAAGCACCTTGATAACAGTTTATCTGTTTTAGCTGTGCTATATAAATAAAATTGACTTGACTTCATCCAGATTCTTCCAAAATTTATCTTTCTTCTCCATGTCACATTCAACCGGTGGAGCATAACCACTGAAAACATTTAGCATCAGACCTTCTACTTCTCCCTTCAGACACATCACCCTACCTGACACTCTTTTCACCTCTACTACATTCTTTGCCAACTCCTCCTTCAGGACCACCACTCCATTCCTCTTTCTATCCACACCATGGTAAAACAGTTTGAATCCTGCTCCAATGCTACGAGCCTTGACGCCCTTCCACTCGGTCCCTTGGACACATAAACCACCTACCTTCCTTCTCTGCATCATGTCAGCCATCTCTCTACCTTTGCCTATTGTACTCACATTTAGAGTTGCAACCCTCAGTCCTACATTCTTCACTTTCCTCTTCTCCCTCTGTCTCCTGACACATTTTTCTCCTCGTGGTCTTTGACTAACAGTAGCACAATTTCTGCTGGCACCCTGTTTGTCAACAGCACCGGTGGCGGTCGTTGTTAACCCGGGTCTCGACCGATCCAGTATGGTGACACTTGGATGGACTCGCAACAAAAAAGGTGAAATTGTGTCATCCGGACAATGTTTTTTCACTTGCATATCTGTTTTGTCAAAAGTGTTTTGCATCGGTTGCCCTTCCTGATACAACTCTCCCCATTTATCTGGGCTTGTTTATATTATATTATATTATATCGTGTTATATTATATTATGTATTATACAATGTAATATGTGTTGTATATGTTTATACTGTATTAAGTGTTGATGTGTTTCAGGGGATTATGTTGATTACTGTACAACATGTAACACTCATTTGCAAGCAACCTTTTGGCAAAAGTGACGGTCCAAAACGTACTATAACAGTTGCAAGCTTGTGTCTATCCTTAATAATTGGGAATATCCTATAATATACCTACTTTTTTAAATATTTCTGTTTAAAAAGTAGAATTGTTAGCAACAATATCCTCTGCTGCCATTAGTATAGTTGTACATTTTACTTTCCGTTTATTTACTTCCAGTTTGACTTGACACAGTTCCTTTGCACCATTCCAAAACTTGTCCTTTTTTGTCCAAATCTGTCTCACAGAACCATAACCTCCATCCTATCCAGCGGGTCACCACCCTCCATCCTTCCTCATTTGGTATTCAGGCATGCTACAGTGACCCAGTGATGCTGTGTGACAGGCCAGGCAGGGCGCTTGCTGTTTCTGTCAATCCAGATCAATCACTCCCTCCTCTGGACGCACAACGTCATCAACGTGCATAAAAGGTCACGGAGTGTGCTCAAGCCAGACCTGATGTCACAAGCAGAGAGGTCAGTGCTGCAGCCGTCCAATGGCTGAGTGTCATTTTAGATTCACACACGCTTGGCTTGGAAATAAGATCAATTGGTGCTACATGGAAGAAATAAACCTCAAGGAGTGGTCTTATTTATTTATTTAGTAGTACTCCAGTGACTGGGTGTGTGCAAAAAGTATTAAGACTCTTTGTCGTATTGATTTGTAATCCAGAGGGTGACATAAGCCCTCGGGGGCCCTGCATTGGACACGGTTTCTATTTTCTAATGATACATGTAAATACGGCCCATCGCTTACACTTCTAAGGGAGAGAAGAAAGAAACAACACAATAGCCAAAATACAGCCCATTTGAGGAGGGAAAAAACAACAAGAAACAGCACTTAACGGCCCAGAATGCACTGCACCCAGGGGAGCAACCTCAATTACTGTTACACGTCCGAAAAGAAGAACTCTCGGAGAAGTGATTGCTTGGATGGAAATGGCTGTGTGTGTGTGTTTGTGCATGCGTGAGTGTTGTTTTTTTTTTTCTGTGGGTGTCGGCTGGAGGAGGATGGATAGAAAGGCACTCAGTTAAAAGATCTTTCAGGAACACTTTGCCTTGGTGACGTTGACGCGAGCTGTTGATTGACGTGCACTTCTCGACAGAAACCAGAGCTATCAACGTATCTGCTGCGCATTAGGGATGGCACGGTCCTCGGGGAGGGGCCTAAGTGGTAAATGATGTTGTTCAAGACACTCTGTCAACGTGTGTGTATCTGTGAGTATGTGAGTGCTGAGGATGGCAAAGCATTCAATCAAAGCTCTGATTGAAAAAAAAACCCCGGTGTCCTTAAAGATCAGAATCCTGAAGACTGATGTAAGGGGTATGTAGTGTTTGAAGAGGGGAATCTGTATGTTTTACAGTATGAATTCAAAAGAAATCTAAAGTTTCAGAGGGCCTTGTTGTTGAGTACACATGAGCAAAATGTGCTCTGAAGGTCTAAAGTGGCCCTCAAATGATTTCCTTATGGTCTTCTATGTCTTTAACTTAAAAAGAAACAACTAAAATCATCCATCCATCCATCCATCTTCTTCCGCTTATCCGGGGTCGGGTCGCGGGGGTAGCAGCCTAAGTAGGGAGGCCCAGACTTCCCTCTCCCCAGCCACTTGGAGCAGCTCCTCCGGGGGAATCCCAAGGCGTTCCCAGGCCAGCCGAGAAACATAGTCCCTCCAGCGTCCTGGGTCTTCCTCTGGGTCTCCTCCCGGTGGGACATGCCCGGAACACCTCACCAGGGAGGCGTCCAGGAGGCATCCTAACCAGATGCCCGAGCCACCTCAACTGGCTCCTCTCGATGTGGAGAAGCAGCGGCTCTACTCCGAGTCCCTCCCGGATGACTGAGCTTCTCACCCTATCTCTAAGGGAGAGTCCAGACACCCTGCGGAGAAAACTCATTTCAGCCGCTTGTATCCGAGATCTCGTTCTTTCGGTCACAACCCAAAGCTCATGACCATAGATGAGGGTGGGAACGTAGATCGATCGGTAAATTGAGAGCTTTGCCTTTTGACTCAGCTCTCTCTTCACCACGACAGACCGGTACAGCGCCCGCTTCACTGCGGACGCTGCACCTATCCGCCTATCGATCTCACGCTCCAGTTTTCCCTCATTCGTGAACAAGATCCCGAGATACTTAAACTCCTCCACTTGGGGCAGGACCTCCTCCCCGACCCGGAGAGGGCATGCTACCCTTTTCCGGCTCAAGACCATGGCCTCGGATTTGGAGGAACTGATTTAGAGGAACTAAAATCATAAATTTAAAAAATCAGTTTTTAATAACTGACACTGAGAAAGTAAAGAATCCTATTAATTTGTTTTCAAGAAAGAATGCTGTTCATAATTTGGAATAAATAAATCACTTTCTTTTCTTGGCAAGTTTAATATTTGTGGTGGCAAAGCCAGACTAAGTCAGAGTTTCTTTATTTGTCATACGCACCACATGTGGTAGATGTGGTGGAACGAAATTATGTCCACAGGGTCCCAGTTACACCCAACAACAAAATGTAAAAGAAAAACAGTAATAACATCTAAGATATGAACTAAGAAACACATAATCTAAAAATACATTAAGCATAAAAACAATACGTCGAACAGCAGGACGAACATGAGTCTGTGCGAGAAGATGAGTACGGACACAGCAGCATGAAACAGATCAGCAGCAACATGAAACAGATCAGCAGCAACATGAAACAGATCAGCAGCAACATGAAACAGATCAGCAGCAACATGAAACAGATCAGCAGCAACATGAAACAGATCAGCAGCAACACGAAACAGATCAGCAGCAACACGAAACAGATCAGCAGCAACATGAAACAGATCAGCAGCAACATGAAACAGATCAGCAGCAACATGAAACAGATCAGCAGCAACATGAAACAGATCAGCAGCAACATGAAACAGATCAGCAGCAACATGAAACAGATCAGCAGCAACATGAAACAGATCAGCAGCAACATGAAACAGATCAGCAGCAACATGAAACAGATCAGCAGCAACATGAAACAGATCAGCAGCAACATGAAACAGATCAGCAGCAACATGAAACAGATCAGCAGCAACATGAAACAGATCAGCAGCAACATGAAACAGATCAGCAGCAACATGAAACAGATCAGCAGCAACATGAAACAGATCAGCAGCAACATGAAACAGATCAGCAGCAACATGAAACAGATCAGCAGCAACATGAAACAGATCAGCAGCAACATGAAACAGATCAGCAGCAACATGAAACAGATCAGCAGCAACATGAAACAGATCAGCAGCAACATGAAACAGATCAGCAGCAACATGAAACAGATCAGCAGCAACATGAAA
>JBBPBX010000040.1:124615-152480 GCA_038048925.1 Garcialebias charrua | reverse complement strand
CTGGAAACCAGGGTAGCACCCTCTCCGGGTCGGGGAGGAGGTCCTGCCCCAAGTGGAGGAGTTTAAGTATCTCGGGGTCTTGTTCACGAATGAGGGAAAACTGGAGCGTGAGATCGATAGGCGGATAGGTGCAGCATCCGCAGTGAAGCGGGCGCTGTACCGGTCTGTCGTGGTGAAGAGAGAGCTGAGTCGAAAGGCAAAGCTCTCAATTTACCGATCGATCTACGTTCCCACCCTCATCTATGGTCATGAGCTTTGGGTTATGACCGAAAGAACGAGATCTCGGATACAAGCGGCTGAAATGAGTTTTCTCCGCAGGGTGTCTGGACTCTCCCTTAGAGATAGGGTGAGAAGCTCAGTCATCCGGGAGGGACTCGGAGTAGAGCCGCTGCTTCTCCACATCGAGAGGAGCCAGTTGAGGTGGCTCGGGCATCTGGTTAGGATGCCTCCTGGACGCCTCCCTGGTGAGGTGTTCCGGGCATGTCCCACCGGGAGGAGACCCAGAGGAAGACCCAGGACACGCTGGAGGGACTATGTTTCTCGGCTGGCCTGGGAACACCTTGGGATTCCCCCAGAGGAGCTGCTCCATGTGGCGGGGGAGAGGGAAGTCTGGGCCTCCCTACTTAAGGCCCCAATATACCTGTTTTTTTTTGCCTCACGCTGCTCGGCGCCGTGGGAGCGCCGCGGCAAAAGCCTTTGATTGCGGGCATGAACGCGCCAAGCTCAAATTTTACTACGCCTACGCGCGTGCGTTGATAAACTGCCTCGCGTGTCAGCAAATGACCAATCAGCGACCTCAATTTGTCCTGTAGCCTGCACTCCAGAGAGCTGCGCTTGCACAGAGTATAATATGAACTGCCTGCGCGTAGCTCACGCCAGTCCAGCGGCGCTGGGCACAAAGAACAGTATATTGGGGGCTTTAGGCTTACCCCCGCGACCCAACCCCGGATAAGTGGACGAAAATGGATGGATGGATGGATGTTATTTTTACGTTTTAGTTCAATTTTTAGCGATCGCTCCCAACGCGCAGCCGGCAGAAATAAAACGAGCAGACCGCCGACGAGGGCACCATCTGCGTGCGGGAACTGCTGGGAGCTGCTGGCTTTTGAGGTCCGTGGGGTCCGGTCAGAGGTTGCCTCATACGGATAAATTAACTGGAGACACTCGGTGAACTTTGTGTGTGTGTGGACTGAAGCAGCGATCGCTCCCAAAAGCGCCGCATGCAACGAGCGGTTAACTGGCGGTGTGCCGGAGGAGGAAGAGCTATCATTAGCCTCGGAGGTGGGCTAATGCTAAAAGGAGCTGCAAATGGCGGCGCGCGCAGACGGCTTTCGGTAAGTTATCTTAAGCTAGCACTAACAGTAAGTCAAATGAGTAATTAAAAAAGAGCTAATTTTAAAACAACAACATATTAGAGATACTGGCTGTTTCAGAGGGCGGAGTAAATGTAAACAGATTTTTGTAGGGCGTGGCATTCAGAGCTCATTATCATAAACCGGTCGTTTAGAACGGAAGTCAGAAAATGCATAACTAGAAAGGGGATATTTTATTATCTAAGAATTATTTTGTGCATTAAATTGAATGAATATGGTCTAGATAGCCCACAGAAATACCATAAAAATTAAAAAAAACAATATGTGGTCTCCTTTAAGCTCTGCCCCCTGCTTTTGTTTTATAAACTCTAGGAACCACAAGTAAACCTCTGCTCTGCTAGGAAAATATGGAACAATGAGATCTTTAAAATAAGAAGTTGAGAGTTTTGTGTGTTAGAAGTAAAATTATAAAATCTATTCTAAATTTTACACTGAAGTGATGGCGAGAAGCTAAGATCGGAGAAATACTATCCCTCCTTCGACCTCCCATCAGAACCCTGGCAGCAGCATTTTGGATCAAATAACAACTTTGAAGTTTAATTATTGTCACATACATGTTTCATATGCCAATATCTTTTTTGTCTTATGCTCAAGCATGCTAGCTCTGCTACAAACTTATTGTCACATACATGTTTCATATGCCAATATCTTTTTTGTCTTATGCTCAAGCATGCTAGCTCTGCTACAAACTAGCAATTACAGAAATAAGAACGTTCATGCCCTGCAGCTGCTCCTCGCCCTATTTAAGAGCCCCGTCCACAACTAAACTCTACCAGATCATTGAATCCTCTTGGTAGATGTCCAGTGCTTCATTCACAGTCTTGTCTGATTCTCTCGTCTTGACCCCACGCCCGCCTTCTGGATTTACCGCTCTGCCTGCTCCTCATCTGTTCTTGTTCTGCCCTTCTGATCCTGGTTTCGACAACTAGACCCTGAATTACGGATTGCCCATGCACTGGACTTGTTTTTGGACCTCTGACTCCCCGTGCTTGACCCCTGCTTCGTCTTTCAGACCCTGACTCTGGATTCCCCCACCGTTCACTTTCATCACAGCTCTCCTCCACAGCTGCCCTTCAACCAATGACGGTGACGTCACATCATCACACTCCGACAGGTGACTCCCACCACATCTGCCTGAGAAGATTTGTCCCAGCACTGGATCCTGACTCCCATCAGCAGCTGCAAAACAATGAACTTTTTAACCCTTCTTGATGTCCGGCTGTCTTACTGAATCCTAAAACCTGATTCTTGCCATCAGCAACGCCTACATGCT
Organism: Garcialebias charrua; assembly: GCA_038048925.1. Classification (NCBI taxonomy): domain Eukaryota; kingdom Metazoa; phylum Chordata; class Actinopteri; order Cyprinodontiformes; family Rivulidae; genus Garcialebias; species Garcialebias charrua. Next base: position 149,834 of record JBBPBX010000040.1, on the reverse strand, counting down.
CTGAAAAATACTGAAAAGTGTGGAGTTTAAAACTTTCAAACTACAGTGAGTGACATTGTTTTTACAAGGGGAACTCAGATGTAAATTACTTTCCTTACCTTCCCTCCTGAGGGATTCTAGGGTTTTGTTGACCTACATGAGTTGATTTGATCACAACAAGGTGCAAATAGTTGTGAAATGTCTCTGGATTAAAGTTGAAATGGGAGACGGAAGGAATGCTTATCACCCATCATCTGTCATGCCAGAGTTTTATACTGATTATTTTATGATGAAAACCCTTGTAAATGATGTCATAGACAATTTCATGCAATAATATGAGATATTACTAGATTTGTAAGTACTCACAGAAATTAAGTACCGGTACACAATTGTACCTTAAATTATACAAAGGTTGATCACTGGGGTGTTACCCTTAAAGGTACCATTATTGTACCCTGAACAATGGGTACTTATTTGTACCCTTGTAATTTGTACCTTATGAAGGGCAGAACTGTACCTCTGTGACAGCTTTGTACCCTTCAAGTTTAAAAAAAATGGATGGGGAGGACTCTTTACAATGACCTTTTCAGCATACAACCACATACACACACATTATCTCAGGTAACATAAATGAAAATTTATTTTCCATTATCACATTGATTTTTCCATTTCATTGAAAACCTATACACAATGTCGAACTGTGACATACAAAATGTCATTAACAGAGTAACATTTGGCTGGAAGTCCAGTTCCTCTTCTGCTAATCAACTTTGACCCTGTACGTATGAATGCGGCGGTCATAAAATCGATTATTAGTCCTAGGGGTACATAAGTCCAGGCTGTACCTCAGGGGACACAAATGTACTCCTATACTGTACCCCTATTTCTGACAGTGTACCACCAAGCTAAGCCCAATATTTGTTACAGTGATTGAGGTAAAGCCCTTTCCATGTTGGCCAAGGTCCATTAGCTGTGCTGCTATCTTAAATGAACTTGATTGCAAAAGTAAGTGTTTTGTAGATGTACATCTAATAATTGCTTTATGAAAATTTCAATAAAATAACCACTGGTTTGTAAGATATTTTGCCAATGCAACAAACACACAGGCAAAAACATTATCATCCTTCAACGGTGAGCAATCACAACCCTCTGGAGTTAGGTAAGTGAGTGATTTGCATGTGAGTTTGAGAAGCAGAAACACTTTAGAGGAACTAATTAGAATGTGTTTAAAATGTTTCATAGCACTATGTCTGTGTTAATTTTCATGTAATTGTTCGTATTTGTTGAAATCGGCAATATTTGGTCTAAAAACGTGTTTACGGTAGTCCTATGGGCTGAACATTGGTATTGCACCTTAATTTTTTCATTTGTCTACGATTCGCACAGTGACGTGTTTTCGCACGCTTTTGTCACATCCTCTGCTACCTGACTATAAAAGTGGAGCCACGCCCCCGAGAAGGTCACTCCCCCTGCAGAGCACAGGGGTTGGATTGGCTTTAGCAACATAGCACTAGCATTAGCATAGAAGAGCGACGATGTTCCAAGAAAGCTCTTCAAACTGATGTTCACCCACCCGTACACCATCAGGGTACAATCCGTTTGGAGGTGAGTACCATTTTACACCTTTCTATTCCATAATTTATCTTTTGAGTATATGACGCGTTTCTTCATGTGCTGTGTTTGCGGCCTGCAGCGTTGCTTTGTTGTGGCCCTACATATGGTTGTTGCGTTTTTATCTGTTGCTGATCAACGTTAGTTTGTGTTGTAATTGCCGTTAAATGCTAAAAATCTAGTGTTTCTTATGAACACCGCAGAGTGTGTGAATTCTTATGAACTCGGATAAGGAAGACCGCAACATCAAAACCCAACGGAGACTTGCTGGTGTTAATTTTAGCTGTTGTACTGGTTTAAGATGTTTTAGTCCCAGTGTTCTTTTGCTGCAAATAATGCAATGATTGTTCATATGTACGGTAATAACAGCTTGTGTGTTTACATTACATGAACCCAGCAGGAAACCTTTCTGTACTACAGGACTTTGCACTGGGTCATTGTTCGACAGATCAACAAAGTGATAAAACAGTAATGTTTCTCAATTATGTTTGTTTGTAAGGTGATTAAAAATTGTTTTTTGTTTTTAGATCCATGAGGCGTTCCACATCCAGGGAATCTCTGAGCCGTGCTTCTACAGATATCTAGCTTGATTGGAGACATGTTGACATGTCACTTTGGAGGTGACATGAGAGCTGATTCACCAGGTATTCATGTTTTATTTATTACAGGTACTCCAATTGACCTATTAGACTTTTATTATGGCGGACATTATATAAATAATAAACGTTTTAAAAAAGTCTATGCAACATTAATTCTTGTTTATTTGTTCATTGCTACCTGTCCCAACATTTTGGGGATTTGTTGACACTGTGAAATTTGAATCAACATTTTTCTCCATTAAAATGTTACATTTACTCAGATTAAACTTTTGATCTTTCCTCTGTTCAGGACAGCAAATATCCAGTGTCGGGATGGAGTGAGTGGGAAGTCCACTGCTGCGACGTGTCCCTGGTTTGTCCTCATGCATGAAGCAAAAAACAAAATAAAAGAAAGAAATTGATTACAAAAACTAGTTGTTTATGATTCATTTTATTAACAGTAAGTTAATTCAAAACAACAAAAGGTTCTGTGTTGTGTCAGCCCTGCAAACACACGGGACACCACCCCAGCTCCTCTGGATGGACGCAGTGGACAGAAGAACGAGCAGTCTCAAACACTCGAGACCACCTGCAGGATGCTCCACCTGCCAGCCAGAAAACAAACAGGGTCTCAGCTGTAGCACCAAACATTGTCGTGGATACAGGTCTCAGGAGATGAAGCAGCTCTGGCCGAGACTCTCTGCATCATCATAGGATCTTCTAGGTTAAAGTAATCCTGGCTGCAATTACTCTGAGTGGCTGCTGGGTGCTTGGTCATCACAGTTTTCTGAAAAAAAAAAACATTTTAAAGGATACACAGTACAGTATTGTTAAATTCATTGCAATTGGTTTGGTTTGCATTAAAACATATTATTTCTCATAAATCTTACCAGCTGTGCTGTGCCCAGTTTTGATTAGCTGACACATAGCTTAAACAAATACACGTCCTAACAAATATTTATCCTACAAGGTTATAGAATGTTTCTAAACACGGATCTTTGGAAACCAAATAATATTTGTTACCACTGTTTAGTGCTAATTTATAGTCAATTCAAAAAACAATGTGTGTTTAGTTCTAGGTTGCATAACAAAAATAAGCCAAAGCATCAAACAAAACGAGGGTAGATGAAATCAATATTTTAAAATAAAATCTATTATGAAACGTTACTTTTGTAATGTGCTAAGTAATAAGATGTGGCGAATTAAAGTCACTGCAGCTGGCCTACAACACTGTTGTGATCCAAACAACGACAAAAACACAGCCGTACACCGCATGCCATGCAGCTAAACACATGTTTTTAATGTGTTCTGTGTTCAGAAGCAAACACTTAAGCTGTGTGTGTGTGATTAAATACATGCAACAACATTTTACAACTGTTATTTTAGTCAAGGTTTAGGTATTTACTTACTGAAGACGCGACTATCCGCCATTTTGAAATCTAAACTTGGGGCGGGATGGGAGTTTATGCTGCGTTCCAGTTGCCTCGGAGGTCGAAATTATCAACCTGGAATGACGTCATCACCGAGTTAAATGCGTTCCAGTTAGCTTGTCGGCACGATGACGAAAACAAGATGGACGCCCGCTACAAAGCTGTTGTTGTTCTTGCTTTGTTGGATTATAAAAAGGTTTCCAGACCAGCAGCGAAGTTGAAAAGCAATTCTGAGGCTCTTGAAATGTTAACCAGGTATGTTGTTTTAACCAGTAGTTTTTATTTATTTATAAATAAGCTTATTTTTGTTAATTATGGTCTTGAGGCTCTTACATCTACTTTATAGTTTTAATTCGATCTCTTTTAGGATTATAGCAGCAGTACAGAAGTTATCATTAGATAAATAAAGTCAGAAAGTGCTGAACATTGTTTTTCTTTTCTTTTTACTACCTCAAACCATTAGCAGACGTTTTTACGGTTTATTGTTAAAATTGTTATTAAACTTCAATCAATCAAAACTTTATTTCAGACTCATATGGTCCATAGTAACAAAACAATTTAATTTCTTTGTATTTTAGGATGCTGCTGATACACACAAACCTACGGACACATGGAATAATCATGAAGACTATGGGAGGTGATGCTGAACATGGATGACAACACGTTTGTGCGTCATTTCAGAGTCAACAAGACCCAGTTCACATCTGTAATGATGCAGCTGCAGGAGAAAGGCATAAGGAAGGAGCACTGTCAAGGTGCAGCACCAGTCCCTGTAGAAAAGAAGGTCCTGATGTTCCTGTGGTACATGGCCAACCAGAACAGCTTCAGGGAGATGTCTGACAAATTTGGTCTCGCAGTCCTCAGCGCACAGGATCATCATGGAAGTACTGAAGGCCATTTTGCACAATGGGACACACCTTCATCCCCTGGCCTAACAAATTGATGTTGTGGTGATGATTGTCATCATGGCAGCCTGCCTTCTGCATAACCTCTGCATTGGGGCTTCACCAGTGTGTCAGGATCACCCAAACAGCTGTCCAAGGCAGGATGAAAATGACTAAATTACTCTTTACTGTGATGTGTGGATGCTGTACTTGTATTAGCTTGTCATAACTTGTCAAAAAATGTTCTAGTGTTGTTATAGTGCTGTTTTGATTAAATGTGTTTATCTGACATGCCACTCTCTCGCTGTCATTTATATCTGTGTGGATAAACCACGCCAAAAACATAAGCTGGTATAGGTAAACACATTTTACAGCTTCAAAAACCAGCTGCAAAACTTAGTTTCCCACAACAATAACACCTGCTTAAAAGTCAGTGCTTAAATAAAACATGTCTATGTAGTAATTTTAAAACTCTGCCCGATGAGAACATGAGAGCACTAGTTTCTCTGCAAGTACATCGGTTTCCAAAAATATTGATGAAAAACTGCAGTGCATCATGACAAATTGTCGTGTTTGAATACCAGAGGTGTTCCTCTTTTACACTGAATTTACTTTCATTCTAAGTAGTTTCTTTTCATTACCTGCTTTCCTTTATTCTACTGAAAAACCACACTTATTGTGAAGTAAGACAAGAATTTGTGCATTTGTTATTTCAAATTGTTTTTAATAACGTATGACAACAAGGCACAGGTAACCTGCTGTAGAGTCGTTGAGTTGCAGTAACTGGACTTGTACAGTTCAATTTTCATCCATAAAATATGTCAAGGAGTCACCATTCCTCTGGAACAAGGGACCAGGGAAACAGGTTTGTCTGCTCGGGTCCAGGAACATGTTCATCTCCATGTTGACATAAACTGCAAAGAAATATACACATGGTTAACAACAAATCACATCATAGCAGTAACTCACAAAACTAACCCACAATAATAATTATAAATAAGGTCGATTTTCACCCTCTCACACACACACACACACCTCCAACACAGACACACACACAGACAAACACAGCTGTGGATTGAAAGGATGGTTTGGGTTTCAAGTTTTGCATTTTTTTTAAAACTAAATAATTGATAATGTTAAACTGGATTCCCACCCTGACAAGCCAAGATGAATCTTGATAGACCTTTTAAAAACAGTTTATGGTGCAAAACATTAGTTTACTAGTTAAAAACACATGTAAAGGTGAACAAAAAACATGTTGCAGGCCTCCTACGCAGCTACATCATCAACACGACAACAATCACGTTCTTTAGAAAACACAAACCGCTTAGAAACACCCTCTAATTATTAGGCGACTTATTGTATAATAATCACTGTAAAGTACGACATGTGTTACTGAGTTAATGATAAACAATGAACGCTGAACAGCTAAAACGAGTACTGTGCTAAACAACAACAATGCCGCCTCACAGCCGTTTAGCGAGCCGTTGTCGACGCACAGCGGCTGTTTAAACATATCATTGTCGTTACTGTAAAGAACTACAGTGCCTGAATGCGTTAATGTGAAGTTACGGCTGAGTAAACCACAAAGAACAGCGAAAAAGAGTAAAAAGTAACTCTTTCACTCACTGTTGATGCGAGGAGCAGCCATTTTGAAACGATGATCTCGGCGAACTCGGGTACGGTGCAGCGAGACCGAGTCCACGAGTTGTAATTACGACCTGAGGGGGCGTTCCAGTTGATTTTTACTGCTCGGAAGCTCGTAATTACGACCTCCGAGGACAACTGGAACGCAGCATTACCACTAGAGGGGGCGTGAACGCAGGGCAACCCCCAACCTCCTCCCCTCCTTGTCTCTCGACACGCCCATTTTGAGGGAGATTTTGAATCTGCTTCGGGGGCGGAGTTACCGTTTCACAGTGTGTTGAGGCCCTCTTTAAAACAGAAAGAGAAGTTAATTTGCCTTTTTTTTTTAAACCATCCAGGATCATTTTATGTATGATAGCATGAGGAAGATACTATGCTTTAATTTACATACAACCCTTCAGTTCCTTTATTTAAATCAAATAGGCCCTCAGGATAATATATTGACCAGTAGTTTTGCAAACGTGAAAGCTGAAGGTTGTTTAATCTAAAAGCAGAAAATCAGATGGATCTTAAGACCCCGTGTAGACTACTCATTTACCGTTTCTTGATTCTTCAAGTTGACACTTTGTTTGCTTTATTAACTTCCTGTTTAGTTGATGACCTGTTTGGTGAGCTGAGGCCAGATGGTCACAAACAGCTTGAAAATTGAAAGAAGATGACATTCTGATGGAGACAGGAATGATGTAGCTCACACAGCACTAGGTGGCACTCTGACTTCTCTGGTGCTGCTGAGTTTGTTCAGTGTGTGTGTGTGTGTGTGTGTGTGTGTGTGTGTGTGTGTGTCCTTGTTTACGCTACTTTGTAAGGCCCATTTTTCCAACTTATACTACATTGTGAGGACCAACTGCTCCTTATAGGGCCCAAAGCTCGGGACCCATAAGAAGAAGTCCCGTTGTTGGGTTAGGGGTTAGGTTTAGGACTAAGGTGTGAATAGAGGATGTGTGTATAGGGCAAGGCATGTATTGGTAATGGTTAGGTTTAGGGTAAATGTCAGGAATGAATGAATAGAAATGAATGAAAAATTAATGGAAGTCAATGCAATGGCCCCATACAGATAGCAAAACAAACCTGTGTGTGTGTGTGTGTGTGTCTTTGTTTATGTTACTTTGTAAGGCTAATTTTTCCAACTTATACTACACTGTGAGGACCAACTGCTCCTTATGAGGCCTAAAGCTATAGGCCCCATGTGAAGAAGTGTCGTTGGTAGGTTAGGTTTAGGGTAAAGTCAAAGTCAAAAGTCAAAGTCAACTTTATTGTCAGAACTGCAATATGTACAGGACATACACAGGAGAAATTGCATTTCTCTCTCAGTCCCTCAGTGCAACAGTAACCATTTAAACACTAAACAATTAATAAACAAGCATAAAATGAAATAATAAAAGTTTAGTACTGTCCTGAGTTTTTTTTGCATAGTAGTTTTCCATAGTAGTAAAAAAAGTATAAAAAGTTTCACCAACACCAAAACACCAACATTTAATAAACATAATCATAAAATGAAATAGAGTGTAATACTGTCCTGAGTTTTTTCATAGTAGTTTTCCATAGTAGTATAAAAGTATAAAAAGTTTCACCAACACCAAAAATGAAATAGAGTGTAATACTGTCCCGAAGTATAAAGTATAAAAAGTATATCTATAAAATAAATGAAGGTTCTGGCATTTGACATTTGTAAAGAGTGACAAAGCAGCATATGGGGTTAATGTACACAGTATATGTATGAGGTAGTTGATATTGGTATAGAAACAAAGTGGCATTATGCAATAAGGCTAGTAAAAAGAATATATACTGTATATCAGCAGTAGTGTAGATATAAAAAGTCTAGATGTAAACAGTAGTAATAAATGATTCAATGATTACTTTGTAAACGTTGGATCAAATCTTGCAAAAACAATTTCCAAAGTGGACAAGGACGTGTGTTACTTAATTAAAGGTTGTGAAAATACATTGTTTCTAAAAGGGACTGATAAAGATGAAATAATCATGATAGTTAAAAAATTCTCAGATAAAAGGTCTAGAGACTGGTGTGACATGGATATGATGGTTGTCAAGGACATAATAACTGATGTAATTGATCCGTTCACTTACATTTGTAATCTGTCTTTCACTACGGGCACATTTCCTGATAAAATGAAAGTAGCTAAGGTAGTCCCTATTTTCAAATGCGGTGATAGGGGCAACTTCAGCAATTACAGACCGATATCATTGCTCCCACAATTTTCAAAAATTCTTGAAATTTTTTTTCAATCAGATTAGACGATTTTCTAAAAAAGTACAACATTCTAAGTGATAGTCAGTATGGGTTTCGATCACAATATTCAACATCTATGGCTTTAATGGAATTTATGGAACATATCACCACAGCTACTGACAATAAACAACATTGTATGAGTTTATTTGTTGATTTAAGGAAGGCTTTTGACACTATTGATCACAAAATTCTCATTAATAAATTGGACAAGTATGGCGTTAGAGGACCTGCACTTAAATGGATAAGAAGCTATCTAAAAGATAGAGAACAATTTGTTCAGATAGAGGAAAACAGATCAAACTTTTGTAAAATCACATGTGGAGTCCCACAGGGTTCAATACTTGGTCCAAAATTGTTTAATTTATATGTGAATGATTTAGTGATGGTGTCCAGACGTCTAAAATGTATACTTTTTGCTGACGATACTACCTTTTTTTATTCTGGTAATGATTTAAATCAAATGTCTGAATGTTTAAATATGGAATTTGTTAAATTACAAAACTGGTTCAAATTAAACAAACTATCATTAAACTTAGATAAAACTAAATACATGTTATTTAGTAAAAAAACAAAAACTACGGGTTTCTCTCTAAAAATTGATGATTTTGAAATAACCAGAGCAAGTGAAATGAAATTCTTGGGAGTGGTGATAGATGACAAGCTCACTTGGAAACAGCATATTAACTCGGTTAAAACTAAAATATCTAGATCCACAGGTGTGTTGTATAAAGTTAGGGATTTGTTGAATGAAAGAGCGTTGTATTTGCTCTATAAAGTTGTTCCATACTTGATTTACTGCATAGAGGTTTGGGGAAAGGCGTGTAAAACCTTGACGAACCCTATATTTATTTTACAAAAAAGAGCAGTGCGAACTATTGCGGGAAAACCTTACTGCCATCCTTCGAATATATTGTTTAAGCAACTTAGGTTGCTTAAGTTTTATGATTTGGTAGATTACAACATTTTGTTGGTAATGTATAGAGCTCATAAAAATTCATTGCCTCTAAATGTTCAAGTAAATTTTGTAAAAAGAATGAGCTGTTACAACCTGAAAGGAATGGAGATTTTTGCAAAGCCAAAATATAGAACAAGTTTGAAAGGACGGTGTGTATCAATACAAGGTGTTGACTTGTGGAATAGTTTAGAAAATGAAATTAAAACTACTAATTCAATTATAGTCTTTAAAAAACTGATTAAAGCTAATATGTTAATTAAATACTAAATAATCAAATTATCAAATTGTATTAAAAACTTAAATGTGTATTCAAATCATGTAAATAGCTTAAATTTGTATCATTGTTGAGTGGCTTGGAAATTTGTATATTTGATTGAGTTATTTTTATTGATCTCGCTTTTTTTGTTATTATTATAGAAATAAGGGGCAGGTAAAATAAGATTTTTTCTTCTCCCTGTCTCCTTTCATTTTATGTTTTTTTTTCTTCTTTCATTATACTGTTATAATGTAAAAATGTTTTTTCTTTACAAAATGTAAAATGAACAAAAAAAAAGTAAACAGTAGTAATAAATGTAAACAGTAGTAATAAATGTCAACAGTAAATGTAAACAGTAGTATGACTATAGGCAGTAATGTAATACAAACATTAGTGCAAATAAAGTAAAGGCCAGGCATAGGCTATAGAAAAAGAGTAAAATAAGATTATTTTCTTCTCCCTGTCTCCTTTCATTTTATGTTTTTTTTTCATTATATTGTAATAATGTAAAATGTTATTTCTTTACAAAATGTAAAACGAACAAATAAAAAAATAAAATAAAATATAGAAATGAATGAAAAATGAATGGGTCAATGCAAAGTCCCCATAAAGATAGCAAAACAAACCTGTATGTGTGTGTGTTGGTGTGTTTCTTTCAGGTTACAGTACATTGTGGGGACAACTGCTCCTTATGGGGACAAAAGCCAGATCCCCATAAGGAGAAGTCTTGTTGTGGGGTTAGGGGTTGGGTTTACAAGTAGATGCCTAGTGCTAGTTTACCATTACTAGTACTAGGCAACTAGTAATGGTTAGGTTTAGGGAAATGTTCAGGGTTAGGCTATAGAAAATTAATAGATGTCTAAGTCCCCAAAAAGTACGTTTACAAGAACATGTGTGTGTGTGTGCATGCTTGTGTACGGTAGTCAGGGGTGTGTTTACATGACTGAAGTTCTCATCATGACAAATGTGGTCAGAGCATCTTTTTGATTTTGTGGGGAAAAAAAGCTCAAGCATCTACCGCTTGACAATTCTTTCTCTGCAAACATGTGTTTTCAATCTCCTGAAACACTCAATGCTCCTTTTTTTTTTTACATTGTTACAAAACAATGCTCTTTGTCTTGCACATTAGTTATGAATTAACTATCCTGCCCATCTTGGTTTCTGTCCCTCAGAAGAGTTTTTCTGATGTGTGAGTCACTGGCGGGGGCCCCAGCTTTCCTCCTGTCAGTGTGAGCGTTCTTTCTCTGCTGTTATATTTCAAGCTGTTATTGTTGGCCCTCTTTCAACCCCAGTAAGATCTTTAGTCCTTTTCCCAAGCGATATAACCCCCACACACATCACACAGTATCTGACCCCTGTCTGCATGACACATGACAGGTCCACTGTGGTGAGTGTGTGTATGTGGGCATGCGAGCAATGGGAATGATGGTCTGTGTGTGTGTGTACTTTTGATGTTTGTTCTCATGTAAGTACTGTATGTGCAAAGTGTGTACTGTTGGTTTTAAATAAGCTGAAACAATAAAAATGCTTGTCGGACAACCCGCTGTGATCTGAAGCCACACACACACAGATGTTTCTAATGGCTCACATTCTTGTGGATAACCAGCCTGTTTATTTTTCTCTCTAAAAACTTAAGTGGATCGCCACTCTCCCTGCGTGGTGAGAAAATAAAAAATGACAAAAGGATGGTAAAAACAAATGTGTGGATTCAGTTGAGAGGGTTCACACCACAGTTTAAACCTTGCATAGCCAGTTGTCAGCACTGCCACGCTAGGAAACTTCAGCAGGCTTGATTTAAGGGCGGCAGTAATGCAGTGTGTAATGGCAGCTAATGCCAGCGTGTGATCCTTAACCAGCCCAAAAAAAACACTCGTGTCTTGTTCTTCTGCACTGGGGAGTGCGTTCGGCTTAATTGTGACGGGTTACATTTATGAGCCAAGCGTGTTATACTGTAAATCCTGCTGATTCACATTCACACACGAAACCCCCTCACAGGTATATGTATATATAAATACACGTCGATGCATGCTCGAGTCCACAACAGCATCTGCTCCTTTTACAGCCTGATTGAATTAGCAATTACAGTGAGTAAAAACCAGAACAAAACATCTGGAGCTGCAAGCAGCAGAGGTTATAAATCTGGGGTAGGGAGAGGGGGGCTATGAAAATGAGCCAAAAAGTGAGCTTCTCAAGGACAGTGTCTCTGCTTGGTCCATTAACATGCCAGGGGTGTCGAAAAAGACCCGAGGCAGTGGAAGAAATGGGACAGAGCAGAGGGCTTTGGAGGGCATACAGAACAACAGCAAATGGAGAGCATTCAGATATTCTGTGGAGCGAAGGGCTGGATATTTATTGACAAAAGGCATACGGTGGGTGATCATGTTTTTCCTCTATGTGTGTTCATCTGGTGTCCGTCTGTAACAACATATCTCATGAAACACTTGAAACTTGCAGGAAGTGATCACTGATGATACTTCTGAATGAACTTTGGAGGCAACCAACTTTAGGCTGCCACAGCCAACAGAAAGGGTCATATTAATGTTCACTATACTGAGTCACTTTTGCAGAAACTCAGTTAAAATGTGTGTAGTACAAGGTTTAATCCTCATGAAGGAGTTTTTCCTTCCCACTGTTGCCTTTGCGCTTGCTCAAGATGAGCGTTCTGTGATGGAGTCAAACTCAAAGCAGTCTGCTCCTCACATAAATAATGTTGAATTATTATTTTTATATATGTAATGTTTCTGTTCAGTGCCCTGAGACGACTTCTGTTGTGACTTGGCACTATTTAAATAAACTGAATTGACTTGAATTACCATATTTTCTAGTGTATAAGTTGCATTTTTTTTTCATAGAGTTGTCATTCCTCCAACTTACCGTATTTTTCGCCATATAAGTTGTACTTTTTACATGCCCTGTGACTTATAGACAGAAGCGGCATATTTATGGACTTTTTCCCCCATATTTATAAACCAATTTTTGGCTGAGATTTGGCTGTTTTTATTCATTCTGGCTGAATTTTTTTTAAGCATGTTCTACTTTCAGCCACCTGATGGCAACAGAGCAGCAGCAGAAGTAGTAATAGTAGTAGTCGTGGTATGGCATGCCTTTGTATCATGTAATAGGTAAACATGACTACAATGACAAATTCAAAAAAGTTCAAGACAAAAAGATTGATTTGCTGGAAAGCTGGACTGATTTCAAGACAAAAACAACTGGACTTTATTTATTATATTTTACTTTATACTTTATTGCTTTTTTTCTTGAACTTTTTTTTATTTATCATGTCCTGGATGACTGAGAATCTTCAGCTTTTAAATAATAATAATAATAATTTTAATGATACAATCGGCTTTCCACCTTGGTTTTGCTTGCTGCTTGTACCGACCGTCAAACCAGCTGCAGCACCCCCGCAAAATGAAGCTGATTTGACCATTAAAGTGCATTTATTAAGCAAAACATTAGACTGGGACACACTTTTACTATAATTTCAAGCAAACAAATAATTGTTTTTAGGTGTTTATTCTGTTAAATTTGCACAGCGACTCGTCGCATGCACATGTTTACTTCCACGGATCAGTTTTTGAAATGCGGCTGATTTGACCATCAAAGTCCATTTATTGGGCAAACGTTGGACTGAGACACAACTTTACTATAATTTCCAGCAAACAAAGAATTGTTTATAAGTGTTAATCTTATTAAATTCTTATTAAAGTCCTCCCGTGCACGCTCCCGTGGTCACCATTTGGAAGCCCATCAATTTTTGGCACAACACCGGCCCAAATTTCCAGGTTCGGCCCACATTTCCGGGATGTCAGCTGTGACGCATAATAGATGCAACGTATAAGGGGAAGCAACATATTTATGGATTTTCCCACTTTTTTAGACAAATATGGACTGATGCGACTTATAGGGCGGTGAGACATGTACGGCGGAAAATACGGTATACACCAAAGTGACTTCTTTATGGTTTTTTTTCTATATTCATAATGCAATTTTTGACTGTTGCTTTAAATTTCTAAGAACTGCAATAGCGAGTCCTCCTGTGCGCGCTCACTTCACTCAGCTGGTGCAGACGGAGGAACACTGGAGAGCTAGTGGCCCAGGCCATGATGGATGGATGGTGCTGCCCTGCCCAGGCGAAATGAAGCTGTTTTGTCTATCAAAGTGCATTTATTAAGGAAAGGTTAAACTGAAACACACCTTTGCTATAATGTCGAGCAAACAAATAATTGTTTTTAGGTGTTAATCTTGTTAAATTTGGAAGAACTGCAACAGTGAGTCCTCCCGTGCACGCTTGCTTCACTCAGCTGGTGGAGGAGGAGGAACGGTGGAGAGCTCGCAGCTCCAGTAACAATGAATGGATGGATGGTGCCATGCCACCCCGCCCAGGCAAAATGAAGCTGTTTTGCTGAAGTGACTTATATGTTTTTTTTTTCCCTTTTCATGATGTTTTGTTTGACTGATGCGACTTAAACTTCGGAGCGACTTATACGTGGAAAATATGGTAACAAATTGCACAAAATCTTTGTTAAAATTTTTGTCTTTAACTATTTGCAGTCAACTCTGACTGTTAGCACAATACCCCCTAAACCAATGGACAGACTATGGGAAAATAATAATTACATCTATGACTGATTACATTTTGGAATCAACCTAATTCAAGATGGTCTCCAGAAACAATATATCCAATAAAGTTAAGTCTGGTATTCTGGACTGTTTCTTTTTTTGTTGAAAGTTTTCGGCCCTCATCCAAAGGACTTCATTAGTCCAAGGAGTCGCAACAAACTCAGTTCCACAAGCAGCACACTCACATAGTGGGTCAACCAGTTTGATGTTGACAAGATGGTTTCTGGAGTCCGCCCTCTCCCCTGTTGACTCCTCTGAGCCAGCCATAGCCAAAGTGGTTCAAAACATCAAAGTTCATGCTCGGTAATCCTGATGAAGTCCTTTGGATGAAGGACGAAATGTTTCAACAACAAAAAAATTTGTCCAGGTGACCTGAGTGAACTTTGTTAGATTTATTACCTGGATTATTGAGCTTGAACTTTATAGCCAATATGCCTTATGAAGACAAAAAAGTTTTTATTTTACAGTACTGTGCGACAGTTTCCTGTGATTATAGCTGTGAGTTATTCACAACACATACTCCAAGTACTGCTACTACAAAAACTCGGTTTTTTTCTCATTAAAATGTGATTTTAATTTAATACTTTAAAGGTTCAGTATGCAGTTTCTGTAGAACTGCAGCACTTAGAAATATTTTCAACAGGCAAAGCATTCTGATCCCTCCCCCTCAGAGCCATATGTGGCTCTGCCCCCTTGTGGTCTGTTGAATTTCAAATTCAAGCTCTGTTTTTATTGGCTGATTCAAATTCAAGCTCTGTTTTTATTGGCTGGTTACAAACTCTGTTTTTATTGGCTGGAAAATGGCGGGTCACCTTTTCTTTTTAGAAATGCTTATTTACCACCTGGAGAAGCAAGGGGACAATATTTTTTTTAATTTTTTTTCAGAGATTACCTGGCTAACATCAGTCTGTCAGGAGGTAGTGACAGAGTGAAGAAATATGTTCATAAAAAAAGCTACATACTGAAGCTTTAATAGGCACTATGCAGATTTTCAAGGAATGCCAGGTCTTTATTTCAAAAGTACAACTGAAGGGAGTTTTTATGTACATGTTTTAATTCTTCTCACTGGAAATCAAATCACCTTTACAAGCAAAGAGAAAGCTGAAGAAAAGCTGAGACTACGTTATGAAACAAGACCCGGGGTGATTTTAGAAAAAACATAGTTTTGTGGGTATAAGGATGAAGACAATGGGGGCAAATATCACCAACCCATAATTTGGTGTTTTTGGACAGAGTGCATGGATGTGTTTTTAACAATGGCATTAAGTCTGGTTTAAGTTTTCGAAAATGCAGAGCTGGAAAGCCACAGCAGCATTACAACATCTGCTTTTTGCTGCTATTGGCACTATAAATTACATTGGCAATTTGTTTGCACTGTTGTTCGAGTAATAGAATCAAATTATCCCATGTTAGGGAAATGATTATGTACGAACCCATCAGGGGATTCACAAGGCAATCAGTGGAGTAAGACTGAGCTCTCTGCACATCAGCTCTCTTCAGGTCTACTCACATTATCTGAAAAAAAAAAAAAACTTCTCAAGTCTGGATAGGAGAGACGTTTTAAGTGTATCATAGAAATAAAACTACAGTTACCAAAGAATTGAGGTATACAAAATAAAAATTATAACAAAGCTATAATAATAATAATAAAAAACAACAGAATGTAATGATTTGCAAATCTAAAAACACATTTTATTCACATTAGAACGTAGTAAACATATGTCTAAATAAATAAATGTTGCCATGTTGGATGCAATATGCTAATTAGCATTGTCTTGTCCAAATACAAAGTATGTAAAGCCTTCCCTGAAGAACATGTCGTCTGAATGGGAGCATTTGTTTTTCTTAAACCTGTACTGTACTGTATATACTTTTATGCCTTTCCAAATGTGTAAGCTGCCCATACAATCGGCACTAGGCAAGCTGAACTGTGCATTGATAACAATTGTTGCATTGTTGTATAATACATTATTTATGCCGCACTTAATTTATGGTGTTACCGTCTGGGGCACAGTGTGTAAATCAATTACAATGCCTATTTTTATATTACAGAAGAGAGTTATTAGAATTATCACCAGAAAGTATTTCCATCATCCATCAAGCATTTTGTTTTTATCAAATGAAACTGCTGAAGTTTTATGATTTAGTTGATTATAATATTTTGTTAGTTTTGTACAAAACACAAAATAATGCACTTCCTTCAAATATTCAAAAATATTTTGTCAGAAGAACGAGCAGTTATAATCTTAAGGGGGTGAATCTTTTTGTTAAACCATATTTTAGGACTAGTTCACGGGGAAGATCTACCCTAATTCGAGGAATAGGGTTATGGAATGAACTGGAATCAGACATTAAAGTGACTGATTCAATGGCTGCTTTCAAAAGACTGATTAAGCTTAATCGGTTAAAATTATACATTTGAATATATTGGAATTTAACTGTTGTATGTGATGCGGAAGGTATATAAAAAATACATAAAATATATAATATAAAATTATAAATTTAGTTGTTCTTTTCTTGTTATTGTTCTTTTCTTGGAAATCAAGTGAGTTGGTTGTATGAAGAGTTTATTTAAAACCTTATTTAAAACTTTTGTTTAAAACCTTCAGAAACTTCAATATATTCAAAACAGTGCAGCAAGGATCTTGTTGAGAGTTCGTAAATTTGAACATATTACGCCCATTCTTCATAACCTTCATTGGCTTCCTGTCGCCTACAGAATTCAGTACAAAACTGCTCTCATTACACATCAATGCTTACATGGAGCTTCACCAGATTATCTGAAGGATATTCTTATTCCACACTCATCCACCCGGTCGCTGCGGTCACAGAACAGTAATCTCCTTCACATTCCGAGAACCAAATTAAGGACCATGGGAGACCGGGCTTTCAGTGTGGCTGCCCCCCGCCTGTGGAACTCTCTTCCTGACTGTCTGAGGGTCCCACAGTCTGTGGTTGACTTTAAGAGCGGCTTGAAGACCTTTCTTTTCAACCGAGCATACTCTGCCTCCTCATGATTCTACTTTTGATCTTAGTTGATACTGTTATTGATTTTACTTGTTTTATTACTTGTTTTATTGACATTTAATTTCTGTTGCACCGTGTAGCACTTTGAGATTTTCATTAATGAAAAGTGCGTTATAAATTGAATTCATTATTATTATTATTATTATTTATTGTAGGTTGAAACTAAGTTATGAAAATCAAAAGAGTTGGTTATATGAATTGTTTATTGGAGTATAAGGGGCAGAAAAAATAAGATTTTTTTCTTCTTCTGCCGCCTTTCATTTTATTTGTCTGTTTTTTATTTTCTTCTACTGTATGTATTATTGTTGTGTGTTTTTATAAAATGAATAAATAAATAAATCAAATCAAATCAAAAATGGATGATGGCTCCTTTTATTACATATGTAGGGCATGGTTTCCAAAAACAATTCAAATTTTGATTTGTATGACAACAGAACAACTTTCCTCTTGAAATGAGCTTTGGTCCATAGGAGGTGACAGTGTTTTTAGAAGATGTTCCATATGCAGTAAAGGTCAGTCAGGTCATCTGGACAGTTTTTTTTTTTTTTTTTGTGGAAAGACATTTTGCCCTCTATCTGGAAGGCTTCATCAGTCTGAGGAGTCCCAAGTAAACTGTTTTCCCCATGAGCAGTACACTCCTTTAGTGGAACAAACAGTTTGCTGGTGACAAGATGGTTTCTGGGCTGTCCTGTCCCCCAGGACCATTATTGGATTTTAATACCTGGGATGATTGAGCATGAACTTTGCTGCCTTGAACCACTTTGGCTGTGGCTGTCTGCCTGGGAGGAGTCGACGGGGGACAGGACAGCCCCCAGAAACTATCTTATCACCAACAAACTGGTTGGTCCACTAAAGGAGTGTACTGCTAAGTGGGCAAAACAGTTTACTTGGGACTCCTCAGACTGATGAAGTCCTCCGGATAGAGGGCGAACAGTCTTTCCACAAAAATAACTGTCCAGAGAACCTGTTTGATCATTATGAATTTTGGTACCTGGATGATTGAGCATGAAATTTGAAGTTCACATATACATGTGGAGTTTGCACAATAGAGCAATAGAGCTTTAACCAGCGTTTGTGGATGGCACTATGACAGTAGTTTGTGGAAGTGTTCCCGAGTCCATGCAGTGATGTCCAGCACAGAATCCGACCTGTTTTAATGCAGTGCTGTTTGAGAGCCTGAAGAACATCCAATACTGACTTTCAGCTTCATCCTTTGCACACAGACATTTCTCCAGACTATTGAATTGCTTTCATGGTATTATGAACGGTAGACAAAGGTGGTCCAATTTTGGAAAAAAATAAAAATAATAATAATAATAATGATTGACCCCCTTAATAAATCCTTTGAGTAAACTATCATTTTAAGCAATATAAAAACAAAGTATTTGCACATTTATTGGAAAAACAATGCATTAATGCTTTCAAAACTTGTCTCTTCCCCCTTCAGTCTAACAGTGATTTGTTCATTTTAAGCTACACTGTAAAACCTGACAAGTTAAGTTAACTGAAATGATTTGGTGAAACCGATTGCACAGATTGATTTAAGTTTTGAAACTTTAGTTTATCTAATTACGTGATAAGAATTTAAAGAGCCCAAAGCAATTATGACAAGGTTACTCAAATGCATATGATTTTTTAAACTCATTTTGTTTAGTGTGTTGCAACTTAAAGCATTAATTATGTTGGACTAAATGCAGTATTTATTCATACTTATTTAAGAGTTACATGTTCATATTAAAACAGAGTCAAATTATCGCAATTCCCAGTGTATAAGCTGCTCCTTTTTTCTCATACTTTGTACGCCAGTTTTATATGCAGAAACAGCTAATTTATGTTTTGTTTTTCAGAATTTTCACATTAATTCTTGTTGTCTTTCAGCAGCTTCCTGTGGCTGGCTAACATTTTCCTTTGACAGAGCTGGGCTGCTCAGGAGCTACCCTTGGTTTGAGTTGCTTTCTCTAATCATCTAGCTTCAGCTGCACTACTTGAATGAACTCAAAAAAGCTACGACAGTTCACAGGATATCTCCGATGCAGAGCATAGATTAGCCCATACAAACAAAAAAAAACAGTGTATCAGACCATGAGTGATGAGTCATGACAACCTGATCCTCAAGCACAACGAACACCTGGTGATGACAGCTCAGTGATGACATCAAGAATAGGAGGGGTTTTATTTCTTTGGTCTGAATCAGTGATCACAACTTAAACACTTTAAAGCAACAATACTCAAAATAAATGATAAACATATCTGTACTTAATGCAAGTGAGTTAGTACGTCATATTGTTTGCTTTGGATCTACGTAACTCATTTTGTAAAAGTTTCTCTAACAATTAAGCTGAAGTGAGTACAAATAACTGCTTTTAGTAAGAAGCACCATTGGGTTTTACAGTGTAGTAGGTAAACACCACTTAAGAGTTTCCAGAGACATGAAGGTGTATCACTACAACAGTGTAACACAAACTAACTGTTGCCCCCTCCCAGTAATTAAACCAAATTTCTGACATTGATGGCAGATGATAGAATATTAAAAGTCATATAAATTTTCCACTGATGAACATTATTCTGAAATTGATGCACTATTTTAAGACAGTTTTTTTGTAGACTGGTGAACCTCTGCCCATTTTTACTTCTGAAAGATTCAGCCTCTCTAAAATTCTCCTTTTTATATCCAGTTCACTTATTGACCTGTTGCCATTAATTTCTTTCATTGCAACATGCTCCTCCAACTACTTCTTATTGTTAATACTTTAAAACTTTTTCTTGCGTTTGTCTCGATTTATTTGAGATATGTCAATGCCATAAAATTCTAATTTACTGTAAAAATGGTAGTTTCAGCATTGGCTATGTTCTTATTAGAGTTACAAATTGCCACATTTTGTTTGTATTTACATACACAACATTTTTTGCACTGCACTCCCTGAATTCATCGCAGAACCACAGGAGCAGTAATTCTTCGGTACAACACGAGCCCAAGCGGAGCTGTTTGACGAAGCGCAGGAGAAAAGTCCTAATTGAAAGAGCCTGACACACGGGGAAACGAGAAGTGCATGGAAACGAAGGACAATATCAAATGAGCCTTATCAATTAAACACAGCGAAATACACAGTGTTTACACTCCCGCTCGGTGCATGTGAAACACTGGGTGCATGTTTCAAATAGGTCAAGGTTGAAGCGAACAACAAAAGTTAGTCGATTAGCAGTCGAGGCGCGGCACTCCTAATTTGTATGCTCATCTGGCGTGATCATCGCATCATGTAGGTGCTGCCTGCGATTCCACATCTGCACGCACTCGTTTAATTATCCAAACACAATTCACAAAAGTCACTGGAAACAAACCAAACCAAAATAAAGTAATTTGCATATATTTAAAAAGAGCAGATAAAGTCCCTGGGGGTTGGTTAATATTTCAGAAGCATAATAATAATATGCTAAATCATTCACATCCCCCCCTGCACCAAAACAAAGTAGCATTGTCGATGTAATTAGGGTGTTTTAGAGTTGAATCACCCTGGCAAATGACCATGTTTTTCTCTCTGGGAGACCACTGTGTAAGCTGCTTTCTCCTGCTGTATCTGTATGTTAGTGTGTGTGTGTGTGTGTTTGTGTTGTATTGTCAGCGTTCCTCCATGTGCGCACAGTCTTAGAAAAGGATTGATTAAAGAGAGAGTGTCTGTCTCAGAGCAGTTAATGAGGTTTAGTCCCATGAGCTGTTGAGGTTCGAGCATGTGTGGCGTGCACGTGCATGTGTGTTTGCGTGTGAGCATGTAGACCTAGTGGAAGACGCTGTTAATTGGCTAAGACTTACTTTCGGCGGGGGGATAGTCAAGGGCATGCTGTATCCACATTTGTGGAGTGTCGTTTGCAGAGCACCGTGATACGTTCACTTATTATTTTGACAGGATGATGAGTCAGAACCATGCTGACAGGAAGAAGGATGGCTTCAATTAAACTTCAAGTTTTGTACATTTGTGCCTATTTTAATTATCGCCTGCTGCCATTAAAGGCAGTGGTGGAGTTGCCTGTGTTTGTGTGTCTGTTAGCAAAATATCTTATGAAGGACTGGATGGATTTTAATGAAACTGTTTGAAGGTAATTATGATGATTATGATTTTAATAGTTCTCTTGTAAATGAGTCCTCGAGGCTCAGTGAGACTTACCTGTATAAACAAAGGTTGAATTGAATTGATACACAAGAATTGGATTAACATTTGGAGTGAGTTGAGTTAAAAGATGGCTGGTACAGCAAAAAAAAAAAACTTAGCAAATAAAAATGTCAATAACTAAGTCAGTATATTAGATAATAATAATAATAATAATAATTAATTCAATTTATAACGCACTTTTCATTACTGAAAATCTCAAAGTGCTACACATATATTGAATGCTACACACATTCATAAACCGGTGGCGGCAGACTACCATGCAAGGTGCTTTCCAGTCCTACCGGGAGCAACTTGTTCAGAGGGTTGGAGGGTGAAGTGTTTTCAGTGTAAAATGCTGCTCTGGTGCTCTTCATTTATTATAATAATAATAATAATCTTCTTGTTCAAATCTTTGCCAATAACTGGTGTCAACTTTATCTGCAAACATCTGTTATCTGTTGCCCAACTAGATTAAAGAAGGTTGCTGGAGAAACTTTGGCAGGGACTGCCACACTGAGGCTACTTAAAATTTTTGATTTGACAGTATAAGTGTTCGCTCTTAGCTACCACGACAAAATTCAGCTCAATATGGAAAAAAAAAAAAAAATGTCTATGAGATATAGTCATTTTTTAATGACTGCGTTATACAGTAGGGATGTGCAATATGGCATAAAATTCATATTGCAATATGTATAGTGAAGGGTGGTGATAACGATATACAGTATATCACAATATGTTTTTGGTATAACACTTGCAATAAGAATGAAAAAAAGCATAGGGTGTCCTTTTATCATCATTTATTTTGAAAACTGCTATAGGCTACCACAAAATAATCTCAATTAAAAAAATTCCACTACTAGGTCTAAAGTTTTAAAATAATAAACAAATCAAATATTAGGCTTCTTTCTTGTAGTGCAAAACAGTGCAAACGATATCAAATGTTTACCCATATATTTTAAACAAAATAATGTGTTGTTAACCTAATCGTTTCCAGTCTTCTCACTTAATAAATGAAGAGCACCAGAGCAGCATTTTACACTGAAAACACTTCACCCTCCAACCCTCTAGTGGGCGTCTCCTTCAGCTTTAAGGAGAGCTGACACATGGCGACCAGTTTCCTCTGTGGCTTTGACTAGAGGGTCTTGCAGTAAAATCACACAACACAGCGTTCTTTTCACAGATCAGAGAGCAGGTTTCTCTAAAGCTGACCAACGCTTGCTTTAACTTTAGACGGAAAAAAATAAAACTTTTGATGGAACACAGCGTTTTGCGCATGCATCCGAATACGGCAACACTACGGTAAGCCTGACGTAGTTAGCTTGTAGCTTCGCTACTTAGCTCTCAAAGAAAATACTTTGACACCACTTACGCACCATTTTCAACACAAAAGTAACAATTAAATCTGACAACTCTGATTTTACATCAGACACAACATCACTGCAGTTAGCCGGTAGAAGACAGATCTCTATCATAGGCTAATTGTCTATCATTTCTACCATGTACAGTTTATATCGCGCATTCCTATTCTTCGGTGGTCAATTTTGAGTTTTCTGAGGTGTCTGTGGCAACCATTTCTATTCAAAATGGCTCTAAAAGTTAATCGGTGTGTTTTGTTCAGAGATATGTGACCTCACTGTGGCAGTTTGAAGCAAAGAGTTCTGTCTATGTTTTTCAGTAAGAAAAATGGCATCTTTGTTTGCAAATGACATCGCCATGATAACTCACAATGCCTTTAAAAGTAATAGCACACATCACTTGGCCAAGCTGGTCGTTTTGACATAACATTTGTGGGGGTACACGTTGTGGTTCGGGATGCATTAAAGTTGACGGAAGAGTAAGGTATAAAGCAGGGGCGGCCGGCCAATAGGGGGCTCTAGGGCACCGCCCCACTGGAACTTCTGGAGCTATTCACCATTTTACATTGAAGACTTAATAAAAATAAAAAAACAAATAAAATAAAAGTATTTCGAAATATATGCATATATGTTTTTAGTTGTGTAGGATACATATTTTATGAGTAATGATGAGTTATATTGTTTGTTTAAAAAAACGTTTTCTGATTGGTAACATATTTCCGGTCCTGGGGGCACATGAATCTTATCCATAGACTCTCATTATAAATGGCGCATGCACAGTTATTCCACGACGTTACAAAACAATGGGAAGATGCTGGGCGCAGATTTCTGCACCCTGGACACGTCCAACGTGAGCTGTACCTACGATCATGTGCTTCCGGTCTTTTTTTTCTTCGGGGAAATGAGCCGTGCAGTGGCTCAAGACAGGTAGGTTTTAAATCATTGAAAGCCCTTTATCTATTGCCTATTTGCCATTTCTGACTGATATGCCTCTCAACTTTTAGAAGTCTCTGTTTGTGAAAAAGCCTTCAGCTGACTGTTTATTCTAAAAGTGGCAACTGGTGAGTTTGTTTCTGGAGCTAGCAAGTGTGGCACTATGAAAGAGAATAAGGCATGAAAATAGTAGCCCCCCATTTTAATTCTTTGCTAAAGATTACTGACAGCCATAAACTAGCGTTAGAATTCATGGTACCTTGTAATGTATGGGTTTCGCCATCAGAGGGTGCTCAGTGCCTTATATAACAGACGTTGACGCTCTGGCAGGCAGAAGAAATCAGCCATTGCTGAGAAAACTAGCTTACAGCAGATAATAGGAGCAGCTGTAACCGTTGTGATTTTCTGTTCACAGTTTAAACTAAATAAATATGCTACACCAGAAGTGACCGGCCCATCATTTTCAACGATGTAACATATTTTGGCGAGCTAGCCAGGAGGTGGCGCTAGTGAATCAACACCATCACCAACCACCTTCCTTCCCAAGAGATGAACCAGGAAAAAAAAGAAGAAGATGGAAGCAGTACAGCTTCTGCGTGATCAAGTGAGTGCAGCCTTGTGGCAGTTGGAAAGAGAGCCTCTCGTGGACGTCTGCAGGCGACTGAAGTGTTCCGGCCTGGACAGTGGAGAGCCTCAAAGTAAGACCAAGAGGCCACTCATCAGGTTGGCAGAGGATACGTTTGATGAGAAAGAGAAAAGTGAAGAAGAGGATCAAGTGGAACAGTTTTATAAAGAAACAGCCACATACATCCAGAGACTAAGTAAAGTAATGTATCAGTCAGTAGAGAAATCCTCATTTAAAGAGTATGTGCCACAGAAATACTTTGAGAACACCATTCCATGTGCCACTTCAGTCCAGGCAACAGATTATCCACTCAAAACCCGATCAGAGCCGATACGAACTCTGCAAGAGGTAACATTGAGGAGGGAGTTTTCTGGCAGATTGGAGAGTGGGCAGAAGGAAAAGCTGTCCTACCTCAGTTTAGTATGCCAGATTGAATATGGGATTGAAAAAGGACACTCTGAAGACTGAAATAGTTGAAGCAGTAATTAGGGCCATCAGACCAGGAATGCCTCTAATGCCCCTTTTCCACTTGCCGGTTCGGGTCGGTTATTGCACAATATATGCGTGCCAGAAGCGAGCGGGACGCATTTTCCACCTTACATATGAGCCGCGCCGCACCGCGATTCCGGACTGATTTCAGAGCAGGGTTCAGGCGAGCTGTAGCGCGCCGTCCTTCACGTCATAAACAGGGTTTGTTTACACACACAATAGTTTGATCACAATCGCCTTTGTGAACGTGTGAAGCTTGTGGTGGCCTGTGGGCTTTTGCCGTGGCCCCCCCAGCCCTTACTGGGAGCTGTTGAATGGGTGTCCAGGAAAATGGGTAATCAGATTCTGTCAGCGCGCATCCCTGGGGCGCGGACATGTCACGTGTTTGCTTGGTTTGTATATTGTTCGACCCGTGGTTCACAACGGAGCGG
>JBBPBX010000040.1:84549-115713 GCA_038048925.1 Garcialebias charrua | reverse complement strand
CCCCCCACCTGGAGTCAGAGACATTGATTGGGCCTCTCTTGCAGGTTTGCCTCTCCTGATCAATCAGTGAGTTTATAAACCACAATGTGTGGCAGCTCCACGTTGCTCTTTCTCCTCTCTCGTCGTTACCGATCAGAGAAAATCCCACTCCCAGCAAGTGCAATGCACATTCATACAAATTTAATGACTCTTAAATTAACCATCATATTATTTTTTTTGCTCCACTTCTTCACCGACTAAATCACTTAATATGCATCAGCACCGGCCTCACTTGTCGGCTCTGCCCTGACACTTTTATCATTTCTGTGCACGGGCCTTTGTGTTTATTTATGAGCGTGCAGGCTTCTTTTTTGGCTGATAAATGGCACAATTAAACGGCGCTCAGACACTCGAGCAGGCGAGTCAGGCTGCCGACAGATTTTTAGTGTCCTCCTCCTTTGGCTAATGATGAAGGTAAATAATGTCTTAACAAGGTTGCCGGAGCAGTTGTTTGAGGATTCATTTTATCCTTCACTTGCAACGTTCACGCTCAGAACACGATTGGGCGGCACGCTAACAATTTCCTTTACGGTCGTTATAACCAAGGTGGGATCTGGAAATTGGAACGACGGCAACTTTTTCTTTTCAGGACTGTGTGTTTGCTTTGAAAGGTTTGACATATCTGTTTTATTTTCCACTGTGGAGCATGATGATACGGAAGAGCATTGCATTCACCAAATAAATAAAGAAAATTGACTCATGATCTCATAATTATGAAATCAGGATCTCATAATTATGAGATACTATCTCATAATTATGAGATAATATCTCATAATTATGAGATCTTATCTCATAATTATGAGATACTATCTCATAATTATGACATCTTATCTCATAATTATGAGATCTTATCTCATAATTATGAGATACTATCTCATAATTATGACATCTTATCTCATAATTATGAGATACTATCTCATAATTATGACATCTTATCTCATAATTATGAGATTCTATCTCATAATTATGAGATACTATCTCATAATTATGACATCTTATCTCATAATTATGAGATACTATCTCATAATTATGACATCTTATCTCATAATTATGAGATACTATCTCATAATTATGAGATACTATCTCATAATTATGACATCTTATCTCATAATTATGAGATCTATCTCATAATTATGAGATACTATCTCATAATTATGACATCTTATCTCATAATTATGAGATACTATCTCATAATTATGACATCTTATCTCATAATTATGAGATACTATCTCATAATTATGACATCTTATCTCATAATTATGAGATACTATCTCATAATTATGAGATCTATCTCATAATTATGAGATCTTATCTCATAATTATGAGATACTATCTCATAATTATGAGATACTATCTCATAATTATGAGATCTTATCTCATAATTATGAGATACTATCTCATAATTATGACATCTTATCTCATAATTATGAGATACATCTTATCTCATAATTATGAGATACTATCTCATAATTATGAGATACTATCTCATAATTATGACATCTTATCTCATAATTATGAGATACTATCTCATAATTATGACATCTTATCTAATAATTATGACATATTATCTCATAACTATGACATAAGATCTCATAATGAGATAAGATGTCATAATTATGAGATAGTATCTCATAATTATGAAATAATATCTCATAATTATGAGATAGTATCTCATAATTATGAGATATTATCTCATGAGATAGTATCTCATAATTATGAGATCCTGATCTCATAATTATGAGATCATGAGTCAATTTTTTTAATTTGGTGAATGCAATGCTCTTCCGTGTGATGATGATAGGTCAGATAAGACAAGCAACATTGGCGTTGAAGCTGAAGCACGCAGGGTGCCACAGAGTTTCCCACTTCCTGTATAAATTATTTAGGGGCCCCCACTGACTGCTGTGAGTTTAGTGATGAAAGCAGCCTGACGCAATCCTCGGCAACACTGTTTCACCGTATTGTTTTACCAAACTATTGTAAGGCATGGTTGGAACAAGGGAGAGTATTAGTCAGGCCTCGGGAGGAGGAGGAGGGGAGTAGCTTTATGAGCCCTCTGAGGCTGGCTGGGCTCCTGTGCAGATGAAGCTATGGCGCTACAAGCTGCCCCTACAGAATGCCCTTGGACGGAGGATGTGTGTGCGAGAGATAGAGAGAGAAGGGGGAGAAAGTGTGGCGCTTGCGTGCTCATGGGCTAATGAGTGCATGTGTTAATGCCCGTGTGTGTGTTTTCCTGCGTGTGTATGTGTGCATGGATGAGATGTTGTTGGGTTGAGTCAGTCTCTGGAGGGAAGGAGAAGGACAAATGCTCCTTAAAAATAGCCCCTGGGCAGCTGGTGTACACAGTCTATCAGCAGTCCGTCCCTGGGGCCAAGCAGGGAGGGAGGGAGATGGAGAGAAAGATGGGGGAGCGAGAAAGAGACAGCAGATGGATGGAAGAAGGAGAAATGTGGCAAAATGGGGTGGGATATGAGTGGAATGCAAAAGGGAGGACGAAAAAAGAGAGTGGAAAACTGATGCGAGTAAAAGTCCCGAGAAAGGAAGGATTCGGGATCCAACCGTGGCAAAGAGGAGAACTAACAAGTCAGCAAAAGAGAAAGAAGATGGAGCGAGCCTCCAAGTCCCAGTTGAGAATGCTCCAGAGGTCAGACTAAGGGATAGAGTTTTAGAGAGAGCAGATTTGTCCCCAGACGTCTTCGGTTACTAATACACCGAAGTGCGCTATGCTAAATCGCTCCCAGTCGGCAGGAGTAGAGATCCTTGAGACCCGCCGAGACCCTTTATGGAAATAACTCTATCCCATTTGCTCTCAATAACTCTGCTGCAACACTGTTCTTAAAGGGTGGTGGTGGTGGGGGGGGATCAGGTGCATTCAAACTGAAGGTGCTCATTGAGCATTTGCGTGCGTAATTCTAATGGACATGCACATAGATGGTTTTTACAACTGCTCAATCTACTGGGAGCAACAAATTCCTCAAACCATTAGATATTTATGGCGCCGAGATGTTTTCTTTCACAGTAAGACTGCACAGCGCGTGCTTTTTTTCTCTGATCTGTGTGGCGGAGAAATTAGATTAAATGTAGAAAAATATAAAAAAAGGACTTGCTGAAAGAAGGGAATGCAGTCACGAAATTGGAAGAGAAAATGTGGGTGTTTTTCAACTTTAAATGAGATATAAAGAGCTGGAAGTCATGTTACGGTTGCCTGAAGGATCCCACTCGCTTGCAGCATCATCAACGCACCAATTAGAGCCACAGACTGGAGAGGGATCAATGCGATTCTGAACGTGTGTGTGTGTGTGTGTGTGGGTGGTGTGCAGAGATTGTTCCGTTAGTTCCTCCACGGAGCTAATTGAGCTGTTTCTCCTCAACAGTTGGGAGCTCTTAGGCTGTGGACAGATGCCCTTGGGCACAAGGTGTGTGTGTGTGTGTGTGTTTTCTCATCAGTTTGTGTGCACTGGTGAGCATCCATCCTGCCGTAGTGTTTGTGAGAGTTTGTTGCCAAAGTGAAAAGTTGAGTGTGTTGGTGTGCATATCCTGCAGGCCGCTGGTCTGTCAGTGGCATATTTAGTGGTCTCCAGGCGTCATTAGTGCCCTGACTGTCACACAGGCCAGTCTGAGTTGAGCTCTTTATAAAGCTTTGTTTAGAATACTCCGGCCACATGTGCGCCACTGCGACTGATGAGCCCTGAGCGGGTGCTGACGGAGTGTGTTTGTGTGTGTGCACGCGTGGAAGTGGGGTGGTGATGGAGCAAAGCCGTCCTGATGGAGATGTTACCCAGCAGCAGGATCCTGTGCCCCAGCCCCCTCCCCTCAAACACACAAACACTGCCTTTACCTTAGTATCACAGCTTGGATCGCGTTGAACTCAAGAGAAGAAGTTCTTTTGTGTTTGTGCAAAATTAATACAGAATGGGACAAGAACTGCTGCGTTATATTTCAGCAAAGTCTGAGCATTTCAAACATCCTGTTTTCATTTCCAGCTTTGCTTTTCATTATTGTTTACACTTACTGTTACTGCAGTTTTCATTCTTTAAAACAATGTGGTCTTTGCTTTCTAAATTTAAGTTTAAATAATTTGTTTAATGAATTTGTGTATTTAAAAGTCCACGGAACATCTGACGGCAATAAGAGTCTGTGCATTCTTATTGTGTTGGAAACTTATAGAAATACCATGAAAGCCACTTGAAAAAGACACACGCTTTAATCTCTTTTATCTGTTGTATCTTTGTGCAGTCATGTAAACACAACAAGGACATCCCTACACACACACACACACGCACACACACACACACACACACACACACACACTCACACACTTCCCCATTTGCACCGTTGAACACGTTCACACACTTGCTTGTTCCTTTTCTCTCCCTTTTTAAAACAACTTCCAGCTTAACTTCCAGCAGAAGTGCACCCCTCTCAGTCCTTCAGCGCAGTATACTTTGAGCTACTCAGGAATACAGTCTAACTTTCTAGTACATGACTAGTCATTGAGTTTTTCCTCCAGGGACCACCGCTATATAACTTATACGCACTTTACAGGACTTCCATGTCAGCGGAAGGCGTCTCTGTGTGAATTTTCCGAGGCAGAAGTTGGGATGAAGCTATTTGATGTGTTGCAGAGCACGTATTTGAGGTAATGGATACTGTGCGAGCGAGAGGGTACAGCAGTATGAGTGAAGTGACAAAGTTAGTTTGGGCCTGACAGATCTTTAAATCCCCCCCGGATCACTGCGAGCCCTGCTTTCTGCCCTTGCCGCTCCGTCGATTGTGTGTTTATGTGCGGATGATTGGTACCTGGGCTAACAGAGGGACGTCCCTCAGGTCTTTCTGTGGAGGTTCTCGGGTCTGGTCAGTTAACCTTCATCTCTCTCTTTGATTGCCGCCGCACAGACGACCCTTGGGGAAAACACAAGCCTCCATCAGACCTCCTTTTAGACACATATCCACACTCATCCAGAGCAAGGGAGGGGGGAAAAATGGATTGACAGAAGAAAAACTTGCACATATGCCCGTCCATACACCCCCACTACTTCACTCACACACTTTGCCACACAAGGGGTAATGCTATCCAGCCAGTGTCAGTGAGAGCAGGGTACTTAAGGTGCTATTACACTCCCATTACCTCTGCTCTCATGTGCAATCAGGGAGAGGTGATGGCCTGTATTCTGGCAACGCACGCCCTGTTTTCCCTTCTGACAGCGCTGTGGACAGGAGCCTGAGGCGCTGGGCTCTGGGATGGTTAAGGTAGCTGAGGCGATAAGGTTTGATCTGAAGAGCGAGTGTCATAACCAGTGATGGGAATAACGGAGTACAAATAATAATAATATAATAATAATAATGAATTCAATTTATAACGCACTTTTCATTAGTGAAAATCTCAAAGTGCTACACACATTGAATGCTACACACATTCATACACCGGTAGCGGCAGACTACCATGCAAGGTGCTTTCCAGTCCTACCGGGAGCAACTCGGGGTTAAGTGTCTTGCCCAAGGACACAACGACACATGGTGTGGGGAACCGGGATTCAAACCGCCAACCTTCCGATCGGGGGACGACTGCCATTACCACTGCACCACGGCCGCCCCTAAATATATAAATATATAAATAAACGGCGTTACAAACGGAGGTTTTTTTTTCATTAACGGGTACTCTAAGTAGTTACAATAATCGTGTTTCCATCTATTTTCATTTCGAATTTTGAGCTAATTTTTGAAATCTTGCAAAAATGTAAATACAAATTAATGTGTATCAAAAGTGTTTCCATTAACTGGCTTGAAGCGCATCATTACGTCAGACGTCAGCGTTACGCATGTCTACAGTAAACAGGAAGTAGCGGTTGAAAACAGAACCCGACCACACATCTCGTCAAAATGGAGAGAATATTTCAGGTATGTGTTGCTATCGGGCAAGTTGTATTTATTCTGTCATGCCAACTAGTTTTAGCGATGTTACATGTTGTCCGGAGCGGAAACAGCTGATCAGTCACATGACGTGAATGTTCGCTACGGCAGAACTGAGTCGGCAAATCTGTTTCCATCTGTCGTTTTGCGCATCAGCTCTCTTTCGAAACCCCCAAAAACCACCTCAAGCGAGCGTATCAACTTTTGAGCGAATTAGAGGAAGTTAACTCGAATTTTGCCATTTCCATTAAGCTTTTCTGATGCGATGCTTCAAAATGTGCATCAAGAAACCTTGATGGAAACACGGCTAATGTCTATCGTTACAACGCCGTTACCGTTACAACCACTAAATGGGGTACGTTATTTTGCCTTCCGCTCTGGCTCTTGTAAGCTGCTTGTTTACTTTTTTTCCTCGGTGAGGGTAGGAGGGAGGGGTGAAACAATCATGTAAAGGATGATGATGATTGGCTAAGGTAGAGTAAAAGGTAGAGGTAAGCCAATCAGAGGTTTTGTTGTTCAGTTCACTTGCAAACCACACGCTGCTCCAAATCTGAAAAGTTAGCAGAAGTCCTGCAGCAATGGTGAGTCTGGAGGGAAAGTTGGCGTTTTCAAAGTGGAAATACAGACACTACTTTACTCACCTTGAGGTAAAAGGCAAGAACGTGCATGTGAAGTGTACATTATGTCCCGGAGGAGCGAAGTGTTTGTCTACGTCCGTCGTAAGCAACTCTAATCTGATGAAGCATCTCACAACTGCACATGGTTCATTATTTTTGTAATGAAAAAAAACTTGAAGTATAGTATGTCTACCAGTCATGTTCTGTTGAGGTGCAGTAAGTATTAAAAGTTTTGTGTTAAGTACCTTGTCTTTGCAATTCTACTTTAAATTCGTAGATATATCTAAACTTAAACCAAACAAACAAACAATACGGGTAGTTACTTTCCCTGGTAACTAATTACTTTTATAGGGGAGTAATTCAGTTGCTAACTCAGTTACTTTTTGGGAGAAGTAACTAGTAACTATAATTAATTACTTTTTAAAAGTAACATTCCCAACACTGGTCATAACGCTAAGAGGAGGAATGCACAGGCTCCTGTTTGCAGAGGATTATGACGAATGCAGAGAGTTCCTTGTGTTTGTGAAGTCGGCGCAATGAAAGACATGAAAAGAAAACACGCTTCCCCTCTGCCCATGTTTCTTACCTGTTTTTGTGCCCTCTCCCTCTCTCACCCCTCCACCCACACACACACATTCATTCTGTCTCTCTCAGCTGGCCCCAGATAGTTTTGCTCTCCCCCTTCCCAGCTCCTCTGGGACCCCTTCTCTGTGTCGTTAATCAGAGCTCCTCAGCTCAGCTTCTCTTTCTCCCCACCCCCCACCCTTCTTCCTTTTCTCCCTCCTTTCCATCCAACACTTGCTCATACACACGTATGCAGCCCTACAGTCTCTTTCCCCCCATCGCCCCATGCATCCTCAGCCCCATCCATCATAAAACAGCAGTGTGAAGGTGGGGTTGTGTGTGTGTGTGTGTCAGCCCATGCATGTGCGCACATCTCTGTGTCTCCTCAGCAAAAATGAATTGAGACTTTACAAGAAGAAAAGCAATTAAGCCCGGGTTTCGCCCTATCATTCACCGGCTAATGTATCAGAGGCAAAGTGAATATTATTAACGGACGGGGAGGGTGGGAGCTCCATGGGTTTAACAGCCAGAAGGTAGGACAAGAAAAGACTAATGATTGTGATGAAGCAACCCCGAGTTGAAGGGTTTTAATCACTTGTAGGCTTTGTGTCAACACGTGCTCTTCTATGACGGCTGCATGGCCCTCAGCTCCAACACCGGCGCCGGGCGGGAATCAGATGAGCCGCCGTGGAACATGGCGGAGTACAATGCGAGAAGATGACCCATTCATCAGAACACGCAGACGTGAGAGAGCCAACAGGGCCGAAGCAGCCGAGAGAGAACAAATCGAGAGTCGGAAACCAGAGAGCAACGAGCAGAGGACATGGAGACTAATCGTGAGAGGGGAGAGAGGGCACCAAGACAAAAGTGCAAGAGGGAGGGGGGTGTGAGGTGGAGCTTTGATGGACAGAGTCAAGAAGGGGTTGGTGGAGGAGAGAGGAGGTGAGGGAGCAGCAATGGGTCAGTGATGCACAGAGACCAACCATTTGCACACTAGCAGCATTAGAGCACAACGCTCATGTAGAACCACTAGACTGAGGAACAGCTTCTACCCTGAGGCTGTTAGACTCATGAATAAATAAATAATAAGAATAATCACTGTGAAATATCACATCATGTTGATGCTGATCTGTTTTCTTGTTGCTGTGTTCATTTGTGACCATCTGCTCATACAGACTCATGTTCGTGCTGCTGTTTGTAATGATGTTTCTCTATTACATTAGTGCTTAGTGTATTTCTAGTTGATGTTTTTCTTAGTTAATCCTAGATGTTATTACTGTTTTTCTCTTACATTTTGTTGTTGGATGTAACTGGGACCATGTGTACATAATCTTGTTTCATCACATGTAGCACATGCGGTGCAAATGACAATAAAGACTCTCTGACTCTGACTCATGTGTGTGAGAAAGCTGAAGTGTGTGAGTTTGGATTCTTCTTTAGAATGTGGCACTTTCTAACAACGGCTTTTTTAAACAGCATTTTGTTGTTTCCCCGTCTTTAGCCGAGTTCTTAAATGTCACGCTTTTTAAAAAGTCAGGCCTCTTGTGGGTCACACTGACACCGACATGTGGACGTCTACTCCAGCAGCGCCCCTTTCCTCTTCGCCATTTCAGGCTCTCCGGTTACATTTGTTAACATCGCTCAGCTCTCAGCAGCAAACGTGATATGATAACTCAATCAGTCAAGATGCTAAATGTGGAGATAAGCTCATTGTGACCCTGCAGAAGAAGAAGAAGGAGGATCTACGAGGCCAATCTGTTCCAGACTGTTTCTGTGTTGCACTCACAATTACAGGCAAATCACTTCCACATGCTCTCAATGAAAAGTTTACAATCTCTCCCACAATTCAAGATGAGGTGACTGTTTCTGGCCCCAAACTCACAGAGTGAGCAAGAGGAAGTGAGCAGGGGATATGCAAAGTCAAGGGCTGAGAGTTTTAATAAAGATCTATTTTTTTTTATTATTATAACATGCAAACATGAGTTCCTCTCCGAAGAATTTCTTCTCCTGAATCTGTCAAGCGGGAAACAAATGTTGCGGCCCAGACCGCACTAAAATCTAAAAAAACATTCCTCTTGTTTCACAACCCGCCGCGAGAAAAGCGCTGGCTCATGAGGAGAGAAGGAATGAGCAAGCAAAGACGAAAATCAGTTTCAACATGGCAGCGTGCAGAGGAGGCAGACCCTCAGAGACACATTTGGATTTTCAAAGAGACACAAAGAGGCAGATTAACGTGGAGTGTTAAAATTATTGTGTGGAGATGAAAACAGCGAAAGGTTTTGGTCATTTTCTCACTTCTCGTCATGCTTTTAAATAGTGTCTTAAAAATGA
This sequence comes from Garcialebias charrua, assembly GCA_038048925.1. Taxonomy (NCBI): domain Eukaryota; kingdom Metazoa; phylum Chordata; class Actinopteri; order Cyprinodontiformes; family Rivulidae; genus Garcialebias; species Garcialebias charrua. The sequence goes on along the minus strand of JBBPBX010000040.1, from coordinate 106,252 downwards.
ACTGTGGTGCATCTGGCCCAACAATACAGACGACGGAAGTGAAAAATTATTGTTTGACCTTTTTAGACAAAGTTGCAGTTTTCCTTTTTGTCTGCTTTTTTAGAACAGAATACATTAAATCAGGGTTTTGTTACTGTTTTATTTTTCTTTCCACGAAAAGCTACATCACATGCTCGTCAGTTGTGAGTGGGAGAATAAAAAGAGTGGGCAAAGAGCAAAGAAGTTGGAGTGAACAATGAAACACATGTTTCTGGACATTTTGTGGTTTGGATCCTGTCTGAAATGTTCACAACATTCCAACACAGTTTTTAATAACAGTTTTTTTCCCCCATGTGTTTTTGGATGTAGTTAACAAAATAAATCATCCACCATCTTTACCCGCTTCTTTCTACTTTGATGCTGAGGAACAGCTTCTACCCTGAAACTGTTAGACGCATGGATCCCTAATCAGGATAATCACTGTGAGAAAAATCACTTTAATACCACTTGATTGTTGATATGTGCTGCTGACTGTCCATGCTGCTGATCTCAGGCTGCTGATTTATTTCATGTTACATTCTTACTCATCTCACACAGACTCATGTTCGTGCTGCTGTTGTTTGGTGTTTTGTTTTTATACTACTATTGGTTAGTGTATTTCTTAATTCATATCTTAGATCTTATTACTGGTAGTGTTTTTCTTTTACAATTTATACTTTTGTTGGATGTAACTGGGACCCTGTACACAATTTCGTTCCACCACATGTACCACATGTGATGTGAATGACAAGAAACCTTGACCTTGACTAATTTCCGATTCACGGAGGTCAGTGGTCCAGCAGTCACTGTGTGAGAGGTAGAGGACACTCTGGACAGGTCACATGTCCATCACAGGGACACATAGAGGTAAACGAGACAAACAACTACCGTATTTCCGCCTGATAAGTCTCACCTCTCTATAAGTCGCTTTGTCCAATTATTGGCAATACATTGGAAAAATCCATAAACGTGTCACACCTTTATTTAAGTCGCATCTATTATGCGTCACCGCTACGCGACGCGTCAGCGCGTCATTTGCCCTGCTGAAAATGGCGGCCACAGGAGCGAGCGAGCACGGAAGGACTTTACAAGATTAACACGGTAAAAACAATTATTTGTTTGCTGAAAATTATAGCAAAGATGTGTCTTAGCTGAACTTTTCCTTAATAAATGAACGCAATTGTCAAATCAGCTGGATTAAAAAAATAGTTTTGCTACGAGCACCCGCCCGGGTGGGACCGCAGCATTTTCTTTAAAATTTAGCAAAATAAACGCTTAAAAATATATATTTCTTAGCTGACATTATAGCAAAAGTGTTTCTGAGCTTAACGTTCCTTAATAAATTCACGAAATGATCAAATCTGCTGGATTTAAATTGTTTCGCTTTGACGTCTTCCAAACCGTCACGTGCGCTGCGAAAATAAATGATAAATAAATCGAATTTTATCTCAAATGTCTCATACAGGTAACAGTTTGTAAATGTCCATGTAGATTACTTTCTGTAAGTTTGATAAAAATCTGTTCTGTAGTTCATGAGTTATTTACCGTAGATAAATAGTACCCGTTGCTAACAAGCACTGAGCTAACAGTAGTTCATACCTCCAGAGCAGGAGGCCGGGCAGCGACAGAGTCAGTCCGACCAGAGGGGCCTGCCGTCGGACACATGAGGTGGGAATGGTCGTGTACCCTGGTGGACAAAAGTGGTACTGCACCATTATTTGCCAAAATGAAAAACGGTCATATCTGAGCCAAAAAATTGTCTAAAATTATGGGGAAAAAATCCATAAACAAGTCTCACCTCTCTATAAGTCACATGGCATGCAAATTAGGCAAAAAGGTGTGACTTATAGACCGGAAAATACGGTATTCACACTTAGGGACATCTTAGAGTTACCCATCAGCCTAACATGCATGTAAAGCCACTGATATTTTTAAGGATTGCATATCAGGCCAGAGTTTAAAATCAAAGTTATCTTAAGTAATAAATCAGTGTTAAATCTTCTAAACGTCATGCACTATTTCTTGTAATATGACACAATCTCGCTCAATGTGCGCTCAGAGTAAAGTTTGGGGATGACTATCAGCTACTACCACAGCAAATTTTGATATTTGTAAAACTAAAATTAGTTTTAAGGGCAATCTTGAGTTGGGTTGGATCAAGACTGATTCAGTGGTTTAAGGGATGTTTTGCTAACAATTTAACATAGCTGACTCAAATGGACTAAATGATAATATTTTAGATGACCAGTTAGCCCTCAGCGTATGTGTTCAAGAACAGTTTCATCTACTACCACAGCAAATTTTGGCTCAATAAAATAGTAAAGTAAAATAGCCAGAGGTTCAGATATTTATTTTTGTATGCCAAGTTCAGTTGGCAGCGGCAGCCATCTTTTATTGGGCTGACTCAATGAGTACTTCCTGAGAGTTTTATTACAACTGGTCCAGTGGTTCCTGAGATGTTTTGCACACCCACAGACACAAACACCATTGCTTGTATTTTGTCAGTGCATGGGCGATAAACAGAAAATGGAGTGCTTTGCAAACTAATTTTACAACAACACTGGTCACTCCCTGGTGGATGCACCGCAGGTCTGAATGCCCTCTGGGTTGTTTTTACATCTGTATGTATAAATAACAAAACACAAGCACCCTCCATCTGACCAAGCCCATGGTGGGAGAAGAACATGTGAGAAATTTTGTGTTTGTCCTATATGGGCTACTGTAGTAACAAAGCCTTTAGTCTTTTAGGGTGAAAGGGTGAATTAATCCTGTAACTATGTGTCTTAGAATATGAATCCTTTTTTCAAGGGAGGACAAAACACCACCTTTCCTGTTTTCATGTAATTCTTTATTATTTAAATGTTACACATTATTCTTTAGGCGGTACGGTGGCTCTGTTGGTAGAGCTGTTACCTCTCAGTAAGAAGGTTGCCGGACCGAATCCTGGACGGGAACCTTTCTGGGTTGGGTGAATCACTAAAATAGTTAAATCATGTCATTGGGACTTTTTTTTTTTTTTTTTGGAAGAAATGTTTCATCTTTCATCCAAAAGACTTCATCAGTCTGAAGCCTGTCAACAAGATCTGCCGTGTTAAATAGTACATTATTGACATGTTTCAAACCAGTCTACTGTGGAATTCCCAGAAACTGGCTCTACACATGCAAAAAGGAAGACCATCAGTCTATAATAAAGTGCTATTTAATAGAACAGATCTTGTTGGCAGGCTCAGACTGATGAAGTCTTTCATGCAAAAGACGAAACGTTTCTTCCAAAAGAAAGTGTCCAGATGACATGATTTAGCTTTTTTGTGACTTACTTACCTGGATGACTACATTCTGTGTAGAAGAGGAAACCTGAGGGAGATTGGAGACTGTAAGGTTGTGGCAGGGGAGAGCGTGGCCAGACAGCATCGGATGGTTGTGTGTAGAATGACTGTTGTTGCGAAGAAGAGAAAAAGAGTAAAATCAGAGAAGAAGACCAAATGGTGGAAGCTAAAGAAGGAAGAATGTTGTGAGAAATTCAGAGACGAGCTGTTAAAGGCTCTGGGTGGTAAGAAAGAGCTTCCAAGTGACTGGGCTACTACAGCAACAGTAATTAGAGAGACAGGTAGGAAGGTACTTGGTGTGTCATCTGGACAGAGAATGGATGATAAGGAAACCTGGTGGTGGAATAGTGAAGTGCAGGACACCATTCAAAGAAAGAGATTAGCCAAGAAGAAATATGACAGTGAGAGGACTGAAGAGAGGAGACATGAATATAAGGAGATGGGACGTAGAGCAAAGAAGGAAGTACCAAAGGCAAAGCAGAGGGCGTACAATGAATTGTATGGGAGACGACACCAAAGAGGGCGAGAAGGACTTGTACCGATTGGCAAGACAGAGGGATCAGGCTGGAAAGGATGTGCAGCAGGTTAAGCTTATTAAAGAGGAACTACACACAGTTTTAGACGGTAACACCTCCCCCTGAGCAGATTCAAAATCACCCTCAAAATGGGCGTGTCGAGAGACAAGGAGGGGAGGTGGTAGAGTTGTGCTTTTGTCCACGCCTCCACCAGCAACGACCTAAAACAAATTAAACCTCTAGCCAACAATATACAAGCAACAACAAAGGATAAACATGTAGATGTATTTATCTATTCCACCCATTCCATCCAAAACCAAAGGCTTAAAAAAATGGGGAAAAAAAGGAAAGAAAAACCGCTTGTCAGGAGTGAAATGTGGCACTTCCATATAAGGTATGAATGCTGCAGGACCTTCTCTTCTCTGCAGGGGATTGGCTCTGCTTGAACCACCTTTGTGACGTCAGAGTGTACAAGACACGTCAGAGTGAACATCCTTGACCAATAAGAAAATTAAGGTGCAATTCCTCTGTTCAACCCATAGGGGTCACCGTAAACACATTTTTAGACCGGGGTTTAGTTCCTCTTTAAAGATGGGAATGGGAATGTTCTAACAAGTGAGGAGAGTGTGATGGGTAGATGGAAGGATTACTTTGAGGAGCTAATGAATGAAGAGAATGAAAGAGAAAGAAGAGTGGAGGTCATACAGACTGTGGACATGGAAGTGGGAAAGATTAGTGAGGTTGAAGTCCGGAAAGCTCTGAAAAGAATGAAGAAGGGGAAGGCAGTAGGACCTGATGACATACCAGTGGAGGTTTGGAAATGTCTTGGAGAGATGGCAGTGAGGTTTTTGACTCAAATATTTAATGGAATATTTGAGGGTGAGAAAATGCCTGAAGAATGGAGAAGAAGTGTGCTGGTTCCCATTTTTAAGAACAAGGGTGATGTACAGAGTTGTAGCAACTACAGGGGAATTAAGTTGATGAGCCACACAATGAAGATCTGGGAGAGAGTTGTGGAAGCAAGGCTTAGACAAGAGGTGACTATCTGTGAGCAGCAGTATGTGGATTTAGAAAAAGCATATGACAGGGTGCCAAGAGAGGAGGTGTGGTATTGCATGAGGAAATCTGGAGTGGCAGAAAAGTATGTTAGACTGGTACAGGACATGTATGAAGACAGCAGGACAGTGGTGAGATGTGCTGTAGGAGTGACAGATAGCTTCAAGGTGGAGGTGGGATTGCATCAAGGATCGGCTCTGAGCCCCTTCTTGTTTGCTCTGGTGATGGACCGACTAACAGATGAGGTCAGGCAGGAATCCCCATGGACTATGATGTTTGCAGATGACATTGTGATCTGTGGTGAGAACAGGGAACAAGTGGAAGAGAACTTGGAGAGGTGGAGGTATGCTCTTGAAAGAAGAGGAATGAAAGTCAGCCGTAGTAAGACAGAGTACATGTGTGTGAATGAGAGGGAGGCCAGTGGAACAGTGAGGCTACAAGGAGCAGAGGTCACAAAGGTGCAGGACTTCAAGTACTTGGGGTCCACTGTCCAGGAAAATGGGGAATGTGGTAAAGAGGTGAAGAAGAGAGTCCAGGCAGGATGGAGTGGATGGAGAAAAGTTTCAGGAGTGATTTGTGACAAAAAGGTGTCAGCAAAGGTCAAAGGAAAAGTTTACAAGACAGTGGTGAGACCAGCTATGTTGTATGGTCTGGAGACAGTGTCACTGACAAAAAGACAGGAGAAAGAACTGGAAGTAGCAGAAATGAAGATGCTGAGGTTCTCCTTAGGAGTGACAAGGATGGATAAGATCAGGAATGAGATCATCAGAGGTACAGCACATGTTGAACAACTGGGAGATAAAGTTAGGGAGGCCAGACTGAGATGGTTTGGACATGTCCAGAGGAAGGACAGTGGGTATATAATAATAATAATAATAAACTTTATTTGTATAGCACCTTCCAACAATGCCTTGCATTGACCAAGGTTCTTAACAGGATAAAAAGATGAATAAACTGGAACAATAAATCAATGAAAATAGAATAAGAAACAACAGCAATAAAAGAAGGCAATGGAAGTAAAAAATGCTACATACTAAAACTTTTTGAACAAGAGGAAATAAAAAGGCAATGTAAATAAAAAATGTTGCATATTAAAATACCAAAAGTAATAAAAGTTACACACTGCAAGCTTATTTGAACTAGTGGAAATAAAAAGGCAATGGAAATAAAAAATGCTACATACTAAAATACCAAAAGTAATAAAAGTTACACACTGAAAGCTTTTTTGAACAAGTGGGTCTTCAGTCTGGTTTTGAACAGAGTCAGATCAGAGGTGGCACGCAGCTCAAGGGGGAGACTGTTCCAGGCTTTAGGGCCGGCAACAGAAAATGACCGGTCTCCCCATTGTTTGTACCTTGAGTGAGGCACCTCCAGCAGGTGTTGACTGGCAGATCGTAAAGCTCTGCCGGGCTGATGGGCTTTCAAAAGTTCTGAGATGTACAGAGGTGCAAGTCCATTCAGAGCTTTGAAAACAAACAGCAGCAGCTTGAACTGTATCCTGAACTGAACCGGGAGCCAGTGTAAAGAGGACAGGACAGGAGTGATGTGTTCATATTTTCGTGTGTTGGTCAAAAGGCGCGCGGCAGAGTTCTGTACAAGCTGTAATCGGGAGATGGAGGATTGATTAATACCAACATACAAAGCATTACAATAATCAAGTCTGGAGGTCACAAAGGCATGGATGGCCTTCTCCAGATCAGCACGGCTGAGAAATGACTTTACTTTGGAGAGCAGTCGGAGCTGGAAAAAGCTGGTCTTGACAACAGAACTGATCTGTTTATCAAGCTTTAAGTTGGAGTCAAGCTGCACTCCAAGATTTCTGACCACCGGGTTGAAATGGGGGAGGGGAAAACCAACAGTGGGACTGGGAAGGATGTTGCTGGTGTCATCAGGTGCACCAAATAAAATGCATTCAGTTTTATCTGTGTTTAGGTGGAGGAAGTTTTGAGAGAGCCAGTGCTTAATGTCATTTAAGCAGTTGACAAGAGTGTTTGAACTGAGTGAGGGGTTGGGAGTGACTGGCAGATAGATTTGTAAATCGTCTGCATACATGTGAAAAGACAGGTTATGACGTGCAATGATTGATCCTAATGGCAGCATGTAAAGAGAGAAGAGGACTGGCCCTAGAATAGATCCCTGTGGTACGCCAGAGGTCAGAGGGGTTGATGAAGAGGAGGACAGGTCGCCTATCATGACAGAAAAAGTTCTCCCAGACAGGTAAGATTTGAACCACTCAAGCACAGCTCCCTGGAGGCCAACCTGCTGAGACAAGCGGTTGATTAGTACCTGATGGTCGACGGTGTCAAAAGCTGCTGAGAGGTCTAACATCACCAGCAGTGCAGGGTTTTTTGCATCCAGAGACAGAAGAATGTCATTCTGTACTTTGAGCAGTGCAGATTCAGTGCTGTGACGAGCTCGAAAACCTGACTGAAATTTTTCAAACAGGTTGTTGAGTTCTAGAAACGATTGAAGTTGAGTAAAAACAATCTTTTCCAGGACCTTTGATAGAAATGACAGATGTGAAACTGGTCTGAAATTAGAGAGAGCTGTAGGATCTAGGCCTGGTTTTTTTAGAAGAGGCCTGACCACAGCATGTTTGAAAGCAGATGGCACAAAACCTGAAGATAGACAGCTGTTAATGAATGACAAAACACAAGGACCAATTACATCAAAGGATTGTTTGAACATTTTAGAGGGAATGATGTCCAGAGAACAGTTAGTTGGTTTCATCTGCTGAACCACCTTGGTGAGGTGAGGGAGTGAAACCAGGTCAAATTGGTCAAAAACAGCTGTGGTTATTGCAGACGCACAAGACTGGATGGTGTTGGATGAACTGACAATGTTCTGCCTGATAGAGTCTATTTTGTTGACAAAATAGCTCTGAAAGTCATCGCAGGTAGACTGTGTGGCAGTTTTCAGAACATTGACAGATGGGTTGATGACAGACTGGAGTGTGCTGAAAAGCGTCCGCGGCCGGTTGGAGCTGGTGGAGATTAAATTGGAGAGGTACTGTGACTTGGCCTGTTTCACAGCATTATGATACTCACAGAGACAGTCTCTCAGTATTCCTTGAGATACATGAAGCCGGTCGCGCTTCCATTTTCGTTCTGCTTTTCTGCAACGTTGTCGAAGAGCTCGCGTCGTTTCGTTGAGCCATGGTGAAGGTTTGTTCTTTGAAGATGCCTGTTTGAGAGGAGCGATGGAGTCCAAGATCGTCGTGCAGGTGTGATGGAAGGAGCTGATGAAGTCCTCAGGATGTAGAGATGGGTCCAGGCTGACAGCAGAGCAGAATTCAGTGCTCTTAAAGGCATCAGTGAACTCACTTGGAGTTAATGGGGTGATAGAGCGACAGAAACGTGCTGGGAGAATAGCTTTCGGTGCAGGAGAGGTGAAAAATTCGAATAAGATGGGAAAATGGTCTGAGATACAGGTGTCCAGGATCTCCACAGCAGGTATTTGTAGGCCGTGGGAGATAATTAAATCGAGTGTATGACCCTGGCTGTGTGTGGCTCCCGAGACCGACTGTGACAGGTTGAAAGAGTCCAGGAGGTCCTGAAACTCACATCCAAGCTGATTACTTGGGCAGCAGGTGTGCACGTTGAAGTCCCCACAGAAAAGCCAAGAGTCAAACTTTGGCATTAGGTCAGCCAGTAGTTCAGAAAACTCACTGAGAAAGTTTTTGTTGTATTGAGGGGGCCTATAAAAGAGGCCACACAGAATAGGTTTTGCAGATTCCAGCACAAAAATCATGTTTTCAAAACTGTTGTAATTTTTCTGAGGCAACATGCGGCACTTGAACGCCTCCTCATTGAAAACTGCAGCCAGGCCCCCCCCTCTTCCAGCCCCACGCGGTGCGCTCAGATAAGAGAAGCCAGGTGGGAGGAGTTCAGAGAAGGAGCTGTTGTCTCCAACTTTCTGCCAGGTTTCCGTGATCAAAAACAGATCCAGACGATGAGTGGAGATCAAATCACTTAATATAAAAGTTTTATTTGTTATTGATCTGGCGTTAAACAGCGCTGACCGTACAGGAACACAGCCAGTTACGTCACTCTCAGCTCGAGCGAGCGGGCGGAGGTACTGTTTAACGGAGCCTCGCTCCACAGCCCTCACGGGGGCACAAGATGGAAACTGATCGCTGGCGTCATGATTGATAGCAACAAGGCATCTGTTGCGGCGGGCAAAGGAGCGGCGGACATCAAAGACGCTGAATTCGGGAGGTAAGTCAGCCGTCGGCGTGTTGTGAGACGAGAGATACTTTTTAAACCTCACCAGAATGCCTGCCCTCGTTCCGCGTCTTCTGCGCCGCTTGTTGCGAGGCAACGTGGTCGTGTTGCGTAGTAGGTACGCTGGTACAGACGCCAAGAAAGGTGGAGGTGGAGGAGGCTTGAAATGTCCATATTTGCCAGTAGCCGGTGTGTTGATCAGCGAGTCTTGGAGACTTAGGAGAGTTGAGCGATCATAGACCAGGAGCGAGGATGCATCGTCGATGAAAAAAAGGCAGAACACGAACAACAGTAAAAAGTACAGGAGAGCATGTAGACGGCGTACCATCAGCAAAGGCGCCATCTTGAATTTTGGTAGAAGGATGTTAGAAATGCAGCTGCCAGGAAAAAGACACAGAGGGAGGCCAAAGAGGAGATATATGGATGCAGTTAGAGAGGACATGGAGGTAGTTGGAGTGAGGACAGAGGATGCAGAGGACAGAGTGAGGTGGAGGAGGATGACTCGCTGTGGCGACCCCTGAAAAGGGAAAAACCGAAAGAAGAAGAAGAATAAAAAGAAGACTTGCCTGGATGATTGAGCGTACAAACCTTTTTTTTTCTTTGCATGTTCTCTCCGTGTATGTGTGGGTTTTCTCCAGGTACTGTGGTTTCCTCTCACAGACCAAAAGCATGCATGTTAGGCTGATTGGTAGCTCTAAATTGTCTCTAGATGAGTGAGAGAGTGAATGGTTGTCTTGTTTGTCTCTCCGGGTCCCTGTGACGGACTGGAGACCTGTCCAGGGTGTCCCCCACCTCACAGTGACTGCTGGATATGGGCATCAGTGGCCCCCGTGACCCCAAAAGAAAGAAGCAGGTAAAGATGATGGGTGGGTGTTATTCTTTAATAAGCAAAGGTCTACATGTAAAAAGTCTGCGAGAAGTCTCCACACATGTAAGGCTGTCAGCTGTGGAGCCAAGTTTGTGTCCCATGGTGGTGACTCATGTTTTAAAATAACATTTCAAAATGCTCATTTTCCCACAATTATTTTAACCATTACAGTCTATACTTCTTCTTCTTCTTCTTCAGGCCGGACCCCAGCTTGATGCTGCAGCTCTGTGGAGGTGTAACGTCAAGGCCAGGCTGTGGCTGGAGTTCTGCTTCCACAGAGCCACCGGGGATACACAGCACTTTTTGAAGACATGGGGATTCAGCGGGCTGTTGTGTAATGTCTCTGCTCAGGGAGAACTGTAGTACAACCAACACCTTATTTGAGTGACTTTCACGCTGTGAACTGATGACGTGTCTTTAACTTTGTTTTGTATTCTTCTTCTTTCTGCTACCTTTCATTGTATGTTTTGTTTTCATACAATATGTGAAATTGTTTTGTGTTTTAATTTAAAATGAATAAATTAAAATAAATAAATAAATCATGTTTTTACTCAAATAATTCACGGGACTAAAAACAAATATTAAGAAGAAAATAATGTCACAATTACACAACGATGGAAGGATTACTTCACAAAAAGTACCTCAACTTCAAGTCCGGATCTTTGAATTTAAAATGTCTCATGTGACAAAGATGCTGAATATAAACCCTCTGTTTTGGTTAAACCGTGTCAAACGGACATCTGTTTTAAATGTAAACAGCTGTGAACTCCACTCACCCCTGGAGCTTCCTCTATGATCTTCTGATGTCTCCGCTGGACGCTGCAGTCCCTCTCAAACAGATAGACGGCGTTACCGTGCATGTCTCCAAACACTTGAACCTCTACATGTCTGCCAACAACACACAGCGAGACATTTGAAAACTTGCTAGTTCTTCAAAGACCAAATCAAACAGTCCTCTGAGCGTACCTGGGATCCTCTACGAACTTCTCAATAAGCATGACGTCATCATTGAAGGACTTCCTGGCTTCACGTCTCGCTGACTCCAGCTGTTCGATTAAGTCCGAGTCTGACCGGGCGATACACATTCCCTAAAACACGCAAGGTTCAAATCAAGCTCGTGGAAGTTATGCTATCAAAGTTATTTCAGTTCTTCTCTGCGTCCTTTCACCTTCCCTCCTCCTCCACGGACTGCCTTGATCATCACAGGATAACCAATCTTTGCAGCCTCTGCCTGCAGCCTCTCGTTGGTTTGGTCCTCTCCATGGTAACCACCTATGATTGGCACCCCAGCAGCTGACATGATGTGTTTGGATGTGCTGAGACAAGAAAAAAAAAAACTTGCATTATAACTTTTGGAAAAAAATGTCTACAGTTGCAAAGACGCTCAGTCCTCATCAGAAAAACTCAAAAATATGTGTTTCAGGAAGGTGGGTCACCTCTTGATGCCCATGTCTCGGATGGCTGAAGAAGGCGGTCCGATGAAGATGATTCCTTCCTGTTTACAAGCTTCTGCAAACTCTGTGTTTTCTGACAGGAAGCCATAACCAGGATGGACTGCCTGTAAACACAAACGTGTAACGTTTAATGAAGAGAAAGGTGGAAATTATTATTTTTTTTAAAGATGGAGGATGAAACGTTCTTTATGACTTTAAGAAGAAAAAGTGGCCTGAGTGTCGTGTCGTGTTCCTCACATGGGACCCTAGCCTGGTTTAAACCAGACCCTTGTCCTTCACTTCGCTTTGGACTAGGGTCTGGCATCTCTGCCATAGACAACGATTTCTCCTGGAGATTTTTGAATGGACCAATCAGAGAACAGGAGGCAGAGTTTTGTTAGTTTAGTCTGGTGAGGTCCAGGCTATTCAGATAAATTGCTCAGAAACCACTCGGTGGATATTTTTTCTGCCACCAGTGTGTAATTATATGTCTTTAATTTACTGACTGTTGGCCTAGATGAAACATTTGAGATAAAATTCGATTTTTTATCATTTATTTTCGTAGCGCACCCGAGGCTGTTTGGAAAATATCAAACCGAAACTATTTAATATCCAGCAGATTTGACCATTTCGTGAATTGATTTAGGAACTGTTAAGCTCAGGAACACTTCTGATATAACGTCAGCGGTGAAATATATTTTTTCTCAGCAGAGAAATAATAGTTTTTTACCTTGTTTTGATGAAAATTCGTTCGTGGCGGCAGCCATTTTGAATGACGACGTCAGTCGACATCGTTCAAAACTCCGCCTTCTGCTCTCTGATTGCTCAGGAACACTTCTGATATAACGTCAGCTATGAAATATATTTTTTCTCAGCAGAGAAATAATAGTTTTTTACCTTGTTTTATTGAAAATTCCTTCGTGGCGGCAGCCATTTTGAATGACGACGTCAGTCGACGTCGTTCAAAACTCCGCCTTCTGCTCTCTGATTGGTCCGAACAAAAATCTACCGGAGAAATCCTTGTGGGTGGGTGCAGTCCCAGACTGTGCAGTGAAGGGAAATGAGAATTGAGCGGAGCTGTGCAGGAAGGCGAGGGCCAGGCTAATGGGACCCTGACCTCCTGGCCAATTCTAAAACTTTCTCCATGGAGAGGCAACTCTGTTGGGAAGGAGAAGGCCCGATGTGATAGGCCTCATCTGCCTACACATGAAGCAGAAGAACAGTTTAAGATCACCATGCCTCATTCTGTTCTGCAAAGAAGACAGAGATGAATGAGAATATTTGATTAAGTGTCTCACCATGGCCACATGCATGTGTCTGTCTGTTTTTAACACTGGACTGCTAGCCTGGCTCCGCACGCTAGCAGTCCGAGCTAGCTAGCTCGGACCGCTAGCTAGCTAGCTCGAAAATATCGGCACAGCTAGTAAAGCCGTTGGTAAATTCTGCAGTTGACTGTATGCCCCAAAATAATCGTTCAAAGTTTGTCACGGGTTTATTAACTAATGTGATTTACAAAACTTTACTTACTGTTGTTGTAGCTGCCAGCCCGCGCAAAGCCTCTGTGAAGAAGATAGACGATGCATCCACATCACGCATGCGCACACCGTTCTTCTTCTTCTTCTGTGAGGTTTTGCGGCAGTTTACAATCTTCCGGTGTATTACCGCCATCTAATGCGCACACCGTTCACCATACACAAAAAAAAAGAAGAAAAAAAGTTCCGAAAAGACGCCAGGAGAAAATAAAAAGGGTTGAAGAACTCAAACATTAGATTCATAGTTGAGGTTTCAACATTGCATCACTATTCATGTGTCAACACTTTTCCAACGGTTAATTAATCAACATTGATTGGATGTTGGAACAAGGTTATTTTTCAACTAACATATTCCAGCAAAATCTTTTAGTCACGTTTGTGAAAAATAATGTTGATAATACATACAACTCAAAACTGGTTTATATTTCAAAGGTGAATCCATTGTGAGTTAACAACACCATTTCAATGGTTTGGTGTTCAACATTGTTTTGATGTTGAATGAATGTTTTTTCTTAAACTGACGTTATTTCAACCATATTTAAATGTTTAATGTCGGTCGAATGCCAGCTGGGATATGTTTACCTACTGCTTTGGATGGCAATTTCATTATTAGTTTGTTTTGGGCAAGTTTTCTTAAAAAGTGAAAATGTCTACTGGAAAACGATTCTTCCTGAAAAAGGCCCCAAAACAGGTTAAACGGATATCAGTTATTAGAAGACAAAATTGGGAGATGTTTCTGAATACTTGGACTTTTATTTAAGGTAAGTGGATTACGTCTGCAGATTATAGATTCATAACATGCCTGCAAAGTGATTACAGCCACAGTAGTTTTTTTTTCTAAGTTTTCATTTTTTATTATAAACTGCTGTACTACAGGTCTTCATGTGGCTGTCATGACACATCAAATAAAAGTTTTTATATTTTCAGGAACATTTTATCTTCAAAGTCCAGTCATTTTGGCACTTATTTTCATCTTACAATCTATTTAGAGCTTTGTCATCCTTCACATTCTGCTGCAGCCTCATCGTGCTTTGCATCTTTGGTCACTCAGTCTTCGTCTTATTGTTGTCCGACTTGTCTTTGTTCACTTTATCTTTCGTTTCATCTCAGAAGCTGGCTTGAATGCTGATAGAGCTCACTCTAGATTTGATTAAGCTCCAGCTCTGCAGAATCCGACAGAAGGCATAAATATCTGGGGGCATCTGACAGAGATGAGTCAGTTAAAGAGGACTGAGTGTAGATCAGGTTTCCACCCCTAATGAAAATCAATGTGACTTGACCGGCTGCAGAGTGACTCAACATGTCAGCTCTAAAGAGAGCAGCCATTATATCATTAGAGCTAATTTTATCGTGCTCTGCTTGTGTCTCCATTGTTATTTAGTTGTTTAGCGAGGACGTGCATGTAAAAAATTCACAACTGTCCACTGTCATCATTTTCACTTCAGCCATCAGCGCGGCAGTCTTTGAACGTAGCTGGGATGAGTTGTCTTTTGATCATGATTATAATTTCCATTTAAATTAAAGAAATTGGAACCAAAAATCTGTCAGCAGATCAGTAATTATGAGGGTAAGAGTTATTGTATGATTATACAAACTGATTAGTTTCCATGTGTGACAACTAGAAGACAATGCAAAAAGAAACTCGCTGCTTTGTTTTTCCTTTTGTTTTTCTGAAAAATAGTGTAATTTTTTTTCAGTAAAGAAAAAAAAAATCAACTGGGCTCTAGAATACCTACATCGGAGTGCACATGCGGGTAATAAGCTGAAGAGTCGGACATCGGAAGAAACGAACAACCGGGCGAACTACACGGCAGTTGGAAGTCTGTAACGGTGCCAGGAGCTGTGGCTCAGCGGTGGCTCGCAGACGGAAGAAACAGTTCCAGGAATTCACCAGAGGTCACCCAACACAGCCATGCTCCAAGGATGTATTAATCTGGTCGAGTGATATTGTTGCATTCACTCTGGTTCACTACAAATCACAGACTTAGAGGCATCTCAGTTGTCTAAACTGCTGTTTGTTCTTCATTAATGAAAATAAAATAAATATGATTTGTGCAGTGCATGAAACACACCTCTGAACACAACTCAATGAACATTGCCCATTCAAATGACATGAATCTTTGAGATTCAGATCCATCCATCCATTTTCTTCCGCTTATCCGGGGTCGGGTCGCGGGGGTAGCAGCCTAAGTAGGGAGGCCCAGACTTCCCTCTCCCCAGCCACTTGGAGCAGCTCCTCTGGGGGAATCCCAAGGCGTTCCCAGGCCAGCCGAGAAACATAGTCCCTCCAGCGTGTCCTGGGTCTTCCTCTGGGTCTCCTCCCGGTGGGACATGCCCGGAACACCTCACCAGGGAGGCGTCCAGGAGGCATCCTAACCAGATGCCCGAGCCACCTCAACTGGCTCCTCTCGATGTGGAGAAGCAGCGGCTCTACTCCGAGTCCCTCCCGGATGACTGAGCTTCTCACCCTATCTCTAAGGGAGAGTCCAGACACCCTGCGGAGAAAACTCATTTCAGCCGCTTGTATCCGAGATCTCGTTCTTTCGGTCATAACCCAAAGCTCATGACCATAGATGAGGGTAGGAACAGTAGATCGATCGGTAAATTGAGAGCTTTGCCTTTTGACTCAGCTCTCTCTTCACCACGACAGACCGGTACAGCGCCCGCTTCACTGCGGACGCTGCACCTATCCGCCTATCGATCTCACGCTCCAGTTTTCCCTCATTCGTGAACAAGACCCCGAGATACTTAAACTCCTCCACTTGGGGCAGGACCTCCTCCCCGACCGGAGAAGGCATGCTTCAAAGTCCAGTCATTTTGGCACTTATTTTCATCTTACAATCTATTTAGAGCTTTGTCAGATATGATTCAGATATGTAAATTATTTAAAAAAAACTGATATTTGGACAGATTTCCTTTAGAAAGAGACTTAATTTAACTCATGAACTAAATGCTAAAGTAACTGAACAATAGACAATATGTAGGGTGAGCCAGTGTTCAGTCACGTCTCTGATTACTGTATAACACAATATATTTGACCTTACCTTAAAATAACAGACAAGTTTGATTTATACTTTGCAAGACATTAAGAACTCTGTTTTCATTGTCACTTACAGTACACAACAAACAATATGTCATTTTGATCATGCAGGCTTTGTAAGAACTGATTCTGAGCTAAAGTTCCTGCGGAACTGTTTCTCACAAGAAGTTCTGAGCTACAGTTTCTTTAAAGATTAAATAAATGTCCAGACTGTTTAACAACCCCATGAGCAAGCATACCCGTATTTTCCGGTGTATAGGTTGCACCTTTTTATGGTTTTTTCAAGGCCTGCGACCTATACTCAGGTGCGACCTATATATGGCTTGTTATCACTTTCGGTGAAACAAATTTTTAAATCCAGCTCATTTCACAATTACGTTAATTTATTAAGGAAAAGTTCAGCTCAGACATATATTTGCTATAATTTTTATCAAACAAATAATTGTTTTTAAGTGTTAATCTTCTTAAAAGCCTTGCTGTGCGCTCCTGTGGCAGACATTTGCAGCAGAGCTAAACATAGGTGCGACCTATACACCAGTGCAACCTATCTAGGGACTTTTCCAATCTATTGGTGATAATTGGACAATGCAACCTATACACAGGTGCGACCTATACACCAGAAAATACTGTACATTTATTATGGCTTGTGAAGTATGTAGCAAGTTTCAACGTCAGTGTCCTTAATCATAAATCAGAAAGAAAGATAAAAACAGAAAATAAAAAAATATATATAATAATGAGGATGGTCAAATAGAAGTAAGATGTGTATGGATTACACCTAAACAAACAACAAAAAACAAGGGCCTTCAGAGCTTTCAGAGAAGTCCTAAAAATTAAG
The DNA here is from genome assembly GCA_038048925.1 of Garcialebias charrua. NCBI lineage: Eukaryota > Metazoa > Chordata > Actinopteri > Cyprinodontiformes > Rivulidae > Garcialebias > Garcialebias charrua. Next base: position 89,403 of record JBBPBX010000040.1, on the reverse strand, counting down.
CACATATAAAATGCTACACAAAAATAGTTTAATTAAATATATATTCAATATAAAATAAACATGTTCAGTACTGTATAGTTATTCAATATTTTTTTGTCAATTTCTCTTGTTTTCTGTAAACTACTTTGCAATTGGGCAAGATATATTTTTTAATTCATGAAAATAAAGTTATACAATCAGATTATTAATTTTTTTTTTTCAGGCTGAAACAGAAGCAACTATTATTGTTTAGGACTTCACTGTTAGAGATGGCTTAAGTCAGTCTCTCCCAGAGGAGTTTGCCAACTTATAAACAGGAAGATTGATCCTTTTGTCAAAACTTACGTTAGGATGTTGTTTCATATTTCTTTGGTAAGGAGGTGTTTTAGACTGTTAGACTTTTTTTTTTTTGTTCCGAAATCTTTACTGAAATAAAAAAAAAATGGTATACAGTAATGCCATATTCAGTTTGATGTGCTGACCTTTGTGGAAGTAAGGAGTGAATATTACGCCCACAGTTTACCTGGGACCAGGACAACATGTTTAATACTGAGACTAGTGAATCTCAGCAAACTGCCAACTTAAAAGTAGATCTTAGCTCAAAAAGTGTTGGGCACCTCTGGTCTGGTGAGTTGAAATTTTGGGAATTTGTACATGAAAAATACACCAAATTGTTTTCATCATCTAATAGTTTTCTTCAGATTTGTGAGATAGATGCAAAATTGAAGTTTTAATTTGAATAAAGCACTCTTGATCTGAATGTAAATAAATAATTAGATTTTATGTATTGGGTTTCAGCTTTTCACATTCCATCCATCCATCCATCCATCCATCCAGCCAACCATGATCTTCCACTTCTTCTGAAGTCAGGTCTTGGTGGCAGCAGCTTGAGCTTGCGGTCCAGACATCTCTTTCCACAGCCTCCTCTTCCAGCTGTCATGATCTGCTGCTTAATGTTTGAACCCGATCCGGGGGTCGCCCAGGAGGCCGCCCATCGCCATCAGTTAGTTCAGGAGGACGTCCAGGAGGTCGTCCATCGAACGGCGATACGTCAGGCGGGCGACCAGAGTAACGCCCAGCAACGGCCGGAACACCTTTGTCGTCGGCCGGAACACAGGCGTCGGCCGGAACACAGACGTCGTCATCGCCAGGACCCCCGTCGTTAGGCGCCGAGATGTTGTCGGGCGCCGAGGCAAGCGATAAGACGTCTGTGGCGCTGGGACCCTCTGTGGAGGACGAGGCGTCTGCGGCGCTGGGACCTTCTGTGGAGGACGAGGCGTCTGCGGCGCTGGGACCTTCTGTGGAGGACGAGGCGTCTGCGGCGCTGGGACCCCCGTCGTCAGGACCCTCTGAGACGTCGTTGAGGACCACCTCGTCGGGGACCACGTCGTCGAGACCCTCGGAGACGTCGTCTGCTTCGTCGAGGTCCTCGTCGTCGAGACCCTCGGAGACGTCGTCTGCTTCGTCGAGGTCCTCGTCGTCGAGACCCTCGGAGACGTCGTCTGCTTCGTCGAGGTCCTCGTCGTCGAGACCCTCGGAGACGTCGTCTGCTTCGTCGAGGTCCTCGTCGTCGAGACCCTCGGAGACGTCGTCTGCTTCGTCGAGGTCCTCGTCGTCGAGACCCTCGGAGACGTCGTCTGCTTCGTCGAGGTCCTCGTCGTCGAGACCCTCGGAGACGTCGTCTGCTTCGTCGAGGTCCTCGTCGTCGAGACCCTCGGAGACGTCGTCTGCTTCGTCGAGGTCCTCGTCGTCGAGACCCTCGGAGACGTCGTCTGCTTCGTCGAGGTCCTCGTCGTCGAGACCCTCGGAGACGTCGTCTGCTTCGTCGAGGTCCTCGTCGTCGAGACCCTCGTCGTGAGGATCCTCCGAGACGTCGTCTGGACCCAGGACAGGCGAAGAGACGGCGTCTGGACCCAGGACAGGCGAAGAGACGGCGTCTGGACCCAGGACAGCCGAAGAGTCTGGACCCAGGACAGCCGAAGCGTCGAGGTCTGGTCTGCTTCGTCGAGGTCCTCGTCGTCGAGACCCTCGTCGTGAGGATCCTCCGAGACGTCGTCTGGACCCANTGAGACGTTGTCGTGCTCCTCTGAGACGGCGTCTGGACCCAGGACAGGCGAAGAGACGGCGTCTGGACCCAGGACAGGCGAAGAGACGGCGTCTGGACCCAGGACAGGCGAGCGTCTGGACCCAGGACAGCCGAAGCGTCGAGGTCTGCAGCAGCCGAAGCGTCGAGGTCTGCAGCAGCCGAAGCGTCGAGGTCTGCAGCAGCCGAAGCGTCGAGGTCTGCAGCAGCCGAAGCGTCGAGGTCTGCAGCAGCCGAAGCGTCGAGGTCTGCAGCAGCCGAAGCGTCGAGGTCTGCAGCAGCCGAAGCGTCGAGGTCTGCAGCAGCCGAAGCGTCGAGGTCTGCAGCAGCCGAAGCACCAAGGACCAGAGATGGCAAGTACTTTGCCACAAAAGCTGCCTGCCAACGTTCCAGCTCCTCCTGTGACACCCTCTCTCCCTCCTCCAGAAAGCGAGGGCTGGGCTGTACATCTGGTGGCGAGCGAGGAGGAGACGGACAGCGGGGTGCAGCGGCGAGGTGAGGTGGAGAGGGATGAAGCTGAGAGTCGGTGGTCTTGCCTCTTCTTTGCCGCCTCTTCCTGCTGCGTTGGTGGTGTGAGCTGAAGACGGGCGCACCCCAGAGTTCCTCCTCCAGCTCAGCGTCATCGTCTGACCACAGCAGCAGATGTGACGAGCAATAAGCCGGCGGGGTGGAGGAAGAAGCTGGCTTAAAAGCCAGGCGGCTCCCCCAGAACTGAGACCTCATTTCCTCTTCCTCCACAAGAAGAGGTGATGGTAGGATCTCCACCTCCGGGCTGTGGTGACCTCGTCTCCGGACGGGTTCAGTCCGAAACGCCCCCCACCGGATCACAGGCTCCTCCATCAGTTCCTGTTTCTCCTTGTCCCTCTGAGCAGTTTTGTCTGCCTCACGGGCGAGCCATTCAAAAATATCTATTTTTCTGCTGGGCTCTTTCTGATGACCGGGGCTTTCTGTCATGATCTGCTGCTTAATGTTTGAACCCACGTGCAGAAAAACAGACTGGCTCACGAATGTAAAATGAACAATGATTTATTTAACAAAAATAATAATGCTGATGGAACAAAAAACACTTACTGAGAGGAGAGGAGATGAGCAGATCATACACCGTGGAAAGACAAAGCCCCGGTGCTCAAGGAGTGAATACACAGAGTTTATATACTGACACAAACGAGACAGTGAGGAGCACCTGGGGTGATTAGAATGAGGACCAGCTGTGAATGATTAATGCTGAAGGCCTGAGCACAGAGAGACAGACTGAGGAGTGGGAAATGACAGAGACTGAATGAGATACACAGAAACCAGTAAACAAAGCTCAGAATAACAAAGTATGGCAGGAGGGGAAACACAAAATAACATAAAGAAACAGAGCCTAAAGAAAACAGACAGGGACAGAACCTGACACCAGCTCTTCTGGGAGGACAGTGTTCCTAGGCCAATCAAGAGACACAGTCTCTCCTGTGTGTCCTGGGTCTTCCACGGGGTCTCCTCCCAGACAGAAATGTCCAAAGCACCTCCTTAGGGAGGGGTACAGGAGGCATCCTTACTAGATGTCCGAACCACCTCAACTAGCTCCGGAGGAGCAGGTGTTCTACTCCAAGTCTCCTGATAACTGAACTTCTCACTCTATCTCTAAGGGAGAGTCCAGCTACCCTGCAGAGGAAACTCGTTTCAACCATCTGCATCAGCGATCTCATTCTTTTGGTCACTATCCAGAGCTTGCAACCAGAGGTGAGGGTAGGAACATAGACTGACCAGTAAACAGAAAGATTTGCCTTACAGCTCAGCTCCCTCTTCACCACAACAGACTGGCACAGAGTTCACAATACTGCAGACACAGCACCAGTCCGTCTGTCAATCTCACGGTCCATTCTTCCCTCACTCCTGAACAAAACCCTGAGATACTTGAACTCCTCCAATTGAGGCAGAACCTCACCCTCGACTCGAGGATAAGATACAATTATTTTAAGCTCTTTTAAATTGTTATAGTTTTTTTGTGCCGCCGCTTTGGTGTGGGGGATAAGCGCGCGGCACATGTTCTAAGGCTGGGCCTCTCTGCAGGCGTCGCGGGTTCGCGTCCCAGACCCGACGAGCTATTTCTGCAGTGTCTCTCCCCTCTCTCTACCCATTTCGCCCTCATCCTCTACAATAAAGGCCACTAGAGCCCAAAAATGTAAAAAAAAATAAAATAATAAAAAGATTGTTATAGTTTTCAATAAATGTTGTGAAAATTTTATTTTTTTCCCCCTTTATAGATGGCCTCCCTTCTCACCTCACAGCCATCCTCTTCACACCAATGTTTTTTTTAATAGAAAGAAAGGAAAAGACAGAAAGTAAGACCACAAAACAAATATTCATAAAAAGAGCACAAGGCAAACACACCCAACCGCCGTCTGCAATCCTGCAAAGTACATGACAGAACGTAGCAACAAAACACATATGCATAAAAGACACAATATAAATGACTTTGCAGTAAATTATTATAAATACACACACATATATATATTCATTCAACCTTTATTTATACAGGCTAGCCTCGTTGAGCCACGGGGACTCATTCACAAGAGGGACCTGTCTCACTCACTCACACCTAGGGTCAATTTAGAGTTACCAATCAGCCTAACATACATGTTTTTGGACTGTGGGAGGAAACCGGAGCACCCGGAGAAAACCCACGCATGCACAAAGAGAACATGCAAACTCCACCCAGAAAGGCCCCCGGACCGGGATTTGAACCAGGGACCTGCTAGCTGAGAGGCAGCAGCTCTACCAGTTGTGCCACTGTGCTGCCAATACTA
>JBBPBX010000040.1:49822-82735 GCA_038048925.1 Garcialebias charrua | reverse complement strand
TATATATATATATATATGGAAAACAAAACCACATTAATAGCAAAAATAAACTAAAATTAAAGACATTGTCTGCACATGGAATCATCCTTATTTTATTTTTTAGATTTGCAGGCGTCAAACCTCACCCAGTAGAAAATAAACCCATAAATTCATTAATTTTCTTCAGCAACATGTTTTGCTAAAATAAGTGGGATCGTCAGGCAGCAGGGGAGATCATTTTCTCTGTTTCATGTTGCTGAGTAATTTAAAGATCTCATCTCTCTGCCACTGTGACTCGCTCCAGCTCTGTATCTGCAAGCAATGCTCAAATCTCTCCAGTAGAGGCTCCCTGTAGAGTGGAACACACACACACACACACGTACACACACACTCACACACACAGTTCCCTTCAAACGGTTCTGCAGAGCAGCGTGTGGACTGCTGTTTGACGTTGCAGGGCATTAGCTGCTGATGTCTTAACACTTGTAAATGAACCTTCCGCCCCTCTTAATCTGTCACTTTAATGCACTATGGATTTTATTTTAGCCTCTGTAGCATCACATTCTCAATAATAATCATCAAGCTGACAATGTTGTCCCCCTGCTGCAGAAATTAAATGTCGACACAGAGTGCACAACTAATATAAGAGGCTGCCGGCCAAAATAAAAAAATCAGATGAATGTTAAGCAGCAGGGATTTGTATTCAGATGTGATAGACAATTACATAAAGAGTTTGAATTTATCAGCCTCTTCCCTTCTCAGATGCTCAGTAATGGACGCTGGGCGTTGGGTGTTCAAACACATTCACATGCACGGCCGTCTGAAGGCACAGACAACAAACACATGGAAGAACATCACCAAGTTGCAGAAACAGCAGGCCAGCAATCAGACAACTTTTTTTGGTTGAATCAAGAATTACTGCAAGACATTCGAAAACAAAAATCTACATATTGATATATTTTTATTGTCATAATTAATGTTTATGAAGCTCTGTTGTGATCAATTTTTTTCCCCGTACATTTTTCTGCATGTTTCTCATTCCACAACTTTTGTGCTATTTTTACAAACCATACAAACGTTCATTTCTTTCAGGACAATCCTGTGATGACTTTTGCTATTGGTGCCACTTCAGCTTTTTTGAAATATTTAGCCTTTTCTACTATTTTGCTTCTCATAGAAAATGATCTGAGCTCATTTGCCATGTTTCAAATATTTAGATCTGTTTACAACCTTCTACTGCTCCTTTCACATTTTGTTCTGCTTCAGCTTCTTTCAGGTTCTTTCAGCTTCCTGGTGCAAATGTAAACTTTTTTCAACTAATTTCAGCAGTTTTTTTGTTGTTGTTTGTTTTCAGCTGTTTTTTTGCTCCTTTCAGGTTGTTTCTGCGACTACAACATTGTTGTGCTTCTTAGAACTTATTTCTGCTAATTTTAGCTTGTTATGATCCTTTCAGCCTATTTTTGCAAGTTTCAGTTTTTATTTTTTTATTTCAGCTACTATAAAGCTGTTTTATGCACATTTTAGCCTTTTCAACTAATTATACACATTTTGCACTCATTTAAACTTTTTTCAGCCTTATGCAGCAAAACTGTGCTCTCTCCACCTCAATCTGCTAATTTAAAGCTCCCCTGACATCATCTTTGAACTTTCCATAAAATGGCACAACATATATATAGTTTAAGATTGAACTATGATCGTTTTTGCTAAAACAATGTTAAATGAATGAAAATTCCTCTCAAAAATAGTTTAAAATTAGCGCCGTTTTTTTACACGGTAAATCCGGGTTTTTCCGGTCACGTGATTGTGACGTCAGATCAAGACTCTGCTCCAACCCGCACATTGAATACAATGGAGAAAGATACAAACGCATCCGTCGAATTTAGCCATTTAAAACTTTAGATTTTAGCGATTTGGCTTCAGTTCGTGAAGAAGAAGTTATTTTGAGTGATCAACAACAAACATCATAGTTTCTTTTGTCCGTGCTGCTTTTTTTCAGGAGAGGTTTCACATTCATGAAGTGAGCACCAGGTGTCAGCAAAGCAGAGCACTCTAAAGTGCTCTGTAAGAGTTATCACGATAGCTTTACGTTTTAGATGTGTTTTAGATGTGTGTTTTAGACGTTTTAGATGTGTTTTTTTTGTTGCTATTTTAGCTGTTTTTTAGCCGATTTCCTATTTTTTATGCTAAATTCTGCTTATGTAAGACTAATTCTGAAAATAGGTGTTCTTTCTGCTTTCTTCTGCCAATTTAGGCTTGTTCTTTCATTTCAGCTACATTTCAGCATTTTAAAACTAATTTCAGTCATTTTTGTAATTTTTTTTCAGCAGTAAGCATTCACACCGCATTTTCGCAGAAAATGCAATTAGTCTAGTTACAGTTGAAATACAGTTATTAAAAACAAAAAGTGAAAATGTGCAAAACATTTGATTTTCTTGGTGAAAACCTTGACTTAAAAGACCTTTTTTTGACCAACAGAAAATAACTTTAGGATTCAATAGGAAAATGATCTTTTTATTTTTTTATTTTATTATTATTATTATTTATTTTTTAAATTTGAAGCATTAATAAAGTCAGAATAATTAGATAATGCAGCCCCCCCCAAAAAAATTTCATCTGTGACTGTAAATAAACTTCTGTTCAGCAACACCAGTTTAACTTCCTTCAGTCAGTTCTAATAAAGAACAAAAAAGGAGGAAAATATTTACAATGAAGACACTTTCTACATGTTTTAAAGATCAATGGGTATACAGTATAATGGTAACTGGTTTTCTTTACATTTATTTACATTTAATGCCGTTCTGATTTAGAACCAATTACTTAACTTAGACAGCCAACTGTTTTTTTTTTCTAGAGACCTTGTAAGTTATTATTTGTTGAATCTGTATTTCTTGACCTTTGGCACTGTTCATTATAACATTTTTGTATCTTAAGCTGACACAAAAAGATGGAGGGACATGCATTTCTTATTACAAAGCATCCATGAATTTTCCTTCCATCATCTTATTTTTTGCTGACATTATGGGGCATCTGAGAAGTTGCTTTTGTATTACATTAGTTCCTCCTTTATCGCGGAGGATCCCTACTCTGAAGACCCATGATAAGTGAAAAACTAGGGATACAGTAGTCCAAGTTTAAGTTCAAGTTAATATAAAACCTTCCCACACGCTTGTTCTAAACTCTTAAACCTACATCATTTTAACATGTCACTAAATTTTACTTACTAGCTCTGCAGAACAGCGACATCTCTGGTTCCGGTCCAACTATGTTTTATTCCAACTCGGTTCGTTTCTGCAGAACTATCCTGCAGCAATGAAACCCACAATCAGTCCTCCAAACTCATTTTAACAACATACAGTACTTGTATGTACAGGAGCTACAACATTTTACTTACCAGGCTCTGCAGTACAGTACGGTCCGACCCGATAGATGAAAAAAGTCCTGGTACAGCATGACTGAAGCCCACCGCTCCATCCAGCTTGATGTGTGTGTGCTGCTGCCCAGCATTTAATACATCACCTCTGGCCCGGTCCGGACTAGCACCACACGACCAGAACCTGACTGAAGCCTGTAGCCATCTGTCGTCTGCAGCTCCCAGGATCCTGGTCACACTGATTCTGGATCAACTGCAGCCCAGCTACTCAGCAGTGAAGATGCAATTTGAAGGATGAGTTCAGCTTTGGAATTATTTGAGACTTTCCTGCCAGTTCTGTGAGCAACAGAACTTACAGAACTTCTGACTTTGCTGCAAAACTTTCCCTCCATTTGCAGAAAGCAGTGGTTGAAAGAGCAGTGTTGACTTCCAAGAAGTGAACTGGCTTCTGGGTAACATAGTTCTTTAGGCTGGCAAAACAGTGAAGGCTTAATGAAAGAAAACTACAAAATGGCAACACGTTTGTAGTTTAAAATAATATTATGTACAGAGGTACATGCACAGTCTTAAAAACACTGCAATAGAGTGAGTCTATGTTAAACAAACCGTGAAATAGAGGGAATACTGTACTGTATAGTCTTACAAGAGAGATATACTTGTTTCTCATAACAAATGATCCATTTTTACGTTTTCTTTACATGTAATAAAAAAGATCCTACCACTCATTCTGGCACACAGAAGCACAGATTTTTGATAATTTAATTTTTGCTCATTTCTAGAAATATAGAATCTATTCCTGGTCCAGTTAGATTCCAGCTTATCTTAAACATAAGAATGGCTTTGGTGGCGGCATGGTGGTTTAGGTGCATGGGCGTAGCCAGGATTTTATGAGGGGCGGTTCGTTTGAAGAAAAAGTGGACCAGTAGGACTAATCTGATTGGTTCATTGGCGGTGGTACACGTTACTTCAAATGTGTAAACAAGCTAATTAGCTAGCTAGTTAAAACACTGCTGGATGAGGTAAATCTGTGTTACCAAATAGGTGGTTGTAGCCTGGCCCTCGCCATTCCTACGCAGCTCCGCTCAATTCTCATTTCCCTAGTCCGAAGCGAAGTGAAGGACAAGGGTCTGGTTTTAACCAGGCTAAGGTGCTTGTGGTTGTGAGGGGAGAAAGAGCAACACACTGAGAGGGGAATAGCGTGTGTGTCCAGTCTTCTATTTAGAACTCATCCCAGAGACACGAACCAACACTTCGGTACTCCGAGTCCCGCCCGAACATACACTGAGAAAAAAAAATACCACTGAAGAAGAACGAAAGACGTCATCCTCTTAAAGGCACAGTACCACTCCTTAACTCTAACATCAAACGGTACTACTTAAAATACACAAATGAACAGTTGAATCAAAAAACACAATGTAATTTTACCGTTTGAATCCATCGTGTTGCCTTCCAAGCCAGGACAGAGTGAACGTCGTCTGTAGGTGGGACTTCATAGGCAAAGTGGGCGGTTCGTTCGAAATAACAATAGAGGCATCAGTATTTTGTCTGTATCTTTGTCTTTGCATAGTTTTGAACACCACTGACTACAGACCTGATGGCTATGACAACCAGAGCAGCTTCACACCATAAAGTTGCTGGACAAACCCCTCCCTGGATGGCTCACACCTAACCCCTTGTCATTCATTTTCACTCCTCGCCTTCTGCTTTTCCTCTCTCCTCATGGCCTAAGTCACCTCTCTTTTCTTATGCACTTTCTGGCTAGTTGACAGTTAGAGCTGGTCAAGGTCATCCACCCACCCACACTCCTCCCAAGAGCTCGAAAGGGGTGCAGTACTCAAGTTGAGAGCCCTACGCCCCAGTGGCTCCCTGACTCCCTGTGAGAACCCAAATGAAGTGTGGGCTCCTCTGCTGGGAGAGCAGGCTGCTGGCCTGAAGGTTTGGCCTTGGACTGATGCTCCTTCTGTAGTGAGACTGGGCCAGACACAGTCTGCCAGGAGCTGACTTGACCTCCTCAAACTGATGTGGCATGGGCTGGCAGAGCGGTCACTGTGGCTGCGCAGTTTGGGAGGAAAAAACGATCTCTGCCCTTTTCTCACTTGCTCACTGAGCACAGCTTCATCCTTTGTTCTCTTGACATGAATTTTCTTTTTCTTCATTTGGTGCTTTGTTTCTGCAAAGAATTAAAAACTGATATTAAGAACTTGTAAGTTTTAAAACACCATCATTGGAATTATAAAGGCATAAATTTAACCAAACCTGTAATGGAAATCACTTCAAATTAGTTACAGTATGTTTTGATGATATGTATAGAGTAAAAAGGAAAAAAAAAGGAGAAAAAAAAAGAAACAGGCATACAATACAATTTCTTCTTCCAAATTGTATTCGTTCAAATGCCTTGTATGTCAGGATAATTTTACTTTTTTTAAATTTCCATCCATTCATCCATCTGTTAGTCCTTCTTTACGTTCATTTGTCCATCCCTCTCCCCAACTCTCAAACAAAAAAAGCTGCTTCTTATGTCAGAACCATGGCCTCAAACTAGAGGATCTGACTCGTATCTGCATCACTTCATGGGGAAGTCCTGGAAGAGACCAGCCTGCTTCAATACCAAGCACAACTTTGTGCCAAAATGTAAATACTGGTTCTGCTTTAGTTATAACAGTGTGAGGATCCAGTTTTGGTTTTTGTTGTTTTGCCATTTAATTTGTTTTTCAGGTGAGCTGAGAGAGTGTAGATCCTACACATTCTATTTTCTATTGCTTTCGCTGTTCACACCTCCCTCAGCCATCTGGAGAAGGTAAACACTTATGTGAGATTGCTCTTCATTGACTACAGCTCAGCATTCAACATCATAATCCCTTCCAAACTGGTCTCCAAGCTCTCCACATTGGGCCTGGAGAAGTTAATCTGTTGCTGGATACGGGACTTCCTCACCAACAGAGTACCGTATTTTGCGCCTGATAAGTCTCACCTCTCTATAAGCCGCTTTGTCCAATTATTGGCAATAAATTGGAAAAATTCATAAACAGGTCGCACCTTTATATAAGTCACATCTAGTATGCATCACCGCTATGCGACGCATCAGCGCGTCATTTGCCCTACTGAAAATGGCGACCACAGAAGCATGCACGGAAGGACTTTTAACAAGATTAACACGGTAAAAACAATTATTTGTCTGCTGAAATTATAGCAAAGATGTGTCTTAGCTTAACCGTTCCTTAATAAATTCACGTAATGGTCAAATCTGCTGGATTTAAATTGTTTCGCATTGACGTCTTCCAAACGGTCACGCGCGCTGCGAAAATAAATTATGAATACATCTAATTTTATCTCAAACAATTCCAACAGCTAACAGTTTGTAAATGACCACCAAGTAATTACTTTATGTAAGTTTAATGAAAATCTGTCCTGTGGTTTATGAGCTATTTGCCAAATAGTACCTGGAAAAACAACGAAGCTAGTGTTCCGTCAGTGAGGACTGAACTTGGAAAAAGGGCCTTCTCCTACTCTGCTCCTGCTTCATGGAATATCTTACAAAAAGATCTGAAGCTCTCGACCTTGACTTCTCTAAATGGTTTTCAGAATCTGTTGGAATCCTGGCAAAAACCAATGCAGATTTGTTCCTGTCTTTGATTTTATACGTCTACCTTATGTTTTGCTCGTTTTTTGATACTTTGTTAAAAAATTAAAAAAATAAAATAATGTATTTCTTTCTTTTGTTTTTTTCTCTTTTTAGTTTTCTATTGTTTATTGTTTGTTTATTTACCATTGCTGTTCATCGTTCTTTAGTTTTAGCAGGTCGCTTTCGTAAATGAGCCCATGAGGTTCAATAAGATTTACCAGACTAAATAAAGGTTGAATGAAGGAAAAAAAACGCAACACATTTACACTCCTAAAACATCGAATTTTATCTCAAACAATTCCAACAGCTAACAGTTTGTAAATGACCACCAAGTAATTGCTTTCTGTAAGTTTAAAGAAAATCTGTCCTGTGGTTTATGAGCTATTTAGATAAATAGTAACCATTTTTGCTAACAAACACTCAGCTAACAGTAGTTCAGACCTCCAGAGCAGGAGGCCAGGCTGAGACATAGTGTGTCCAACCAGAGGAGACCGCCGTCGTATACATGAGCTGGAAACGGTTAGTGGACTCTCTGGAAGTGTCAGAGCTCCAGAGCAGGAGGCTGGGCTGCGACAGAGTCAGTCCGACCAGAGGAGGCTGCCGTCGGACACATGAGGTGGGAACGGTCGGTGTACCCTAGCGGACAAAAGTGGTACTGCACCCCTAGCGGCCGAAAGTGGTAGAGCACCATTTTTTTTGCCAAAATGAAAAACGGTCATATCTGAGCCAAAAATTGGTCTAAAAATATGGGAAAATATCCATAATGTCCTCTGGTGTAGTGGTAATGGCAGTCGTCCCCCGATCGGAAGGTTGGAGGTTCGAATCCCGGTTCCCCACACCATGTCGTTGTGTCCCTGGGCAAGACACTTAACCCCGAGTTGCTCCCGGTAGGACTGGAAGGCGCCTTGCATGGCAGTCACCGCTACCAGTGTATGAATGTGTGTATGAATGGGTGGATGGTTGGTATTGTAAAGCGCTTTGGGGTCCCTCATAGGGGGCTGGAAAGCGCTATATAAATAAGCTCCATTTACCATTTACCATAAACAAGTCTCACCTTTCTATAAGTCGCAGGGCATGCAAATTAGGCAAAAGGTGTGACTTATAGACCGGAAAAATACGGTACTGGAAGGGAGAATCAGCAGTCACCTCTCCTCCACACTAGTCCTTAGCACCAGTACACCTCAGGGCTGTGTCCTCAGTCCACACTTATACTTTTTATTCACGCATGTCTGTACTGCCAAGAACAGCTCAAACATCACCTTCAAGATCACTGATGAAACCACCATCTTGGGCCGCATCCCCTTCAAAGATGAGAGTGCCTACAGAGATTATGTGAAATCACTGACCAGCTGGTGTAAGGAAAAATAACATCTCTCTGAATGTCAGCAAAACTAAGGAGATGATAGTGGACTTCAGGAGACAGCATGAAGGCCAGCACCCCACCATCTATATAAACAACACTAATATGGAGCAGGTCAACAGTTTCAATTTCCTCAGCATTCACATTACTGAGGATTTGTCCTGAACATTACATACAGACACTGTGGTCAAGAAAGAGACAAATACTCTACATCCTAAGAAGATTAAGGAAGTTTAGTACTGTTAGGGTAAACTTCACCCCACAAAGTCTGTGAGGGGACCGGACTTAAATAAGGACAAAGGTGTTCAAAAATCAGCCAAAAATTTCAATTTAATAGGTCAAAAAATGGCTAACAAAGAATCAAATGTCAATGAAAAATTAATCAAAAGGTAAACAACAAATTTGGGCCCAACTTAAATGAGGTCAACTGAACTCNATACAGGTAGTCCCCGATTTACGAGCGAGATCCGTTACAACGAGGCGCTCGTAAACCGGAAATCTCGTATTTCGGAACGGTTGCCATGTCTCTCGTAAGTCCGGAATTTCGCTCGTAAATTGGAACGGTTTCGCTAGCGCGACTACAAACACTCGTTTTTCATCAAAAAACTGCTTATGAGTGCATAAAAATGATCGGAAACGTGTGTCCACATGTTTAGCTAACGAACTGTGGTGAAAAAACACATGAAAACTCAGTATTTTTTGCGTTTTTTCCAAAAATTCGCCAGCTCGTAAGTCTGGAACCTCGTAGATCAGAGCGCTCGTAAATCGGGGACTACCTGTAATGTCCTCTGGTGTAGTGGTAATGGCAGTCGTCCCCCGATCGAAAGGTTGGAGGTTCGAATCCCGGTTCCCCACACCATGTCGTTGTGTCCCTGGGCAAGACACTTAACCCCGAGTTGCTCCCGGTAGGACTGGAAGGCGCCTTGCATGGCAGTCGCCGCTACCAGTGTATGAATGTGTGTATGAATGGGTGGATGGTTGGTATTGTAAAGTGCTTTGGGGTCCCTCATAGGGGGCTGGAAAGCGCTATATAAATAAGCTCCATTTACCATTTACCATAAACAAGTCTCACCTTTTTATAAGTCGCAGGGCATGCAAATTAGGCAAAAGGTGTGACTTATAGACCGGAAAATACGGTACTGGAAGGGAGAATCAGCAGTCACCTCTCCTCCACACTAGTCCTTAGCACCAGTACACCTCAGGGCTGTGTCCTCAGTCCACACTTATACTTTTTATTCACGCATGTCTGTACTGCCAAGAACAGCTCAAACATCACCTTCAAGATCACTGATGAAACCACCATCTTGGGCCGCATCCCCTTCAAAGATGAGAGTGCCTACAGAGATTATGTGAAATCACTGACCAGCTGGTGTAAGGAAAAATAACATCTCTCTGAATGTCAGCAAAACTAAGGAGATGATAGTGGACTTCAGGAGACAGCGTGAAGGCCAGCACCCCACCATCTATATAAACAACACTAATATGGAGCAGGTCAACAGTTTCAATTTCCTCAGCATTCACATTACTGAGGATTTGTCCTGAACATTACATACAGACACTGTGGTCAAGAAAGAGACAAATACTCTACATCCTAAGAAGATTAAGGAAGTTTAGTACTGTTAGGGTAAACTTCACCCCACAAAGTCGTTGATCGAGGAGGTACCTTCAGGAGACTTCATCTTCCTTTTAATACATTTATTTTCACACAATTAAAAGTGTACATGTACAGTATTAAAACCAAATGCATTTCGGAGACAATCAAATGAGTATGTCACCTTGATTCTAGCGAGCCGAAAACCCCAAGATTGTCTGAAGCTGAGAGCCCGTGCAGTGGATTATAACGCTATCCTAGTCCTACCTCTTTCCGGGGTATATCCTATTCTAATTGTTTCAAACTATTAACCAGTGCTGGGCACCGCTAATCCAAAAATTAGTTCCGCTATTTCTAAAGCACTAATTAATTTATTTAGGTCCGCAATTTCAAAAGCACTAATGTCTTATGAAAATTAGGGGAAGCTAAATTCTAAACCGCTAAATAAATTCAACAATTGGTAGCTAGCAAGTTATGCAATATTTGCACTACACTGCCAACTAGCGGTCCATATCCTAGATGTTATTACTGTTTTTCTCTTACATTTTGTTGTTGGATGTAACTGGGACCCCGTGTACATAATCTCATCTCATCACATGTACTACATGCGGTGCAAATGACAATAAAGACTCTCTGACTCTGATAATAATATTGTTTGTAATAATAATCATTTTCTTTGAGTATAACCAATAGACAAAATACACACAACAAAACAGACCCTGATTACACCCAAGAGTTCTTTTTTTTCTATTTTAAATCAGTTCTTGAATCCCGGATGATTAAAGGTCCATCAATCAATAATCTGGTAGTTTGTAGTTCATGATCCAGGGTAATATGTCCAGAAAAAAACAAATAGTTTGGTGCAATTTAAGTCCTACCGCACAGCTGCGGTGATCCGGTAGCTTGCCATCATCCTGGGTGGGAACAGGGGGTGAAAAAACCCTGACCTAAACAAGGTCATAAACAAAACAAAAATTAGCATTACTATATACACAGGACTAAACTGTTATCAAAAATAGTTAAACATTCACATAGTTAAACATTCACAAAAACAAATAAAATAATTCCAGCAGGTATTTTTCAAGAATCATTCAAATGTCCTGTTAAGCACCTTGGTCAATGCAAGGCATTGCAGGAAGGTGCTATACAAATAAAGTTTATTATTATTATTATTATAACTTCAATTCAAAGACCACATCAACAGTACATATCAAATTAAAGTTACAGATCAAGTTTTAAAGTGCACTTCCAAGTTGTATCCAAGTTTAATTCATATAAGAGTCAATTAAGCTTAATTTACTTCAATATTGTTTCAAAAAACAAATAGTAATTTCTTTTTTCTTGCGCAACCCAAAATAAATTAAACCAATTCCAAATTTCTATAGGCAGTCAACAGATTTAATGAAAAGTAACTAAAATGATCCTAAAAGGATGAAATTACAAAAATCAAAGGATTTATTTAATACTTTACGTATATATATTCTATTCGGCCACGAAATTAACAAAAAGAGAATGATCTTTTAATCACTAAGACCACTTTTAAATCTCAAATACATGGGCGTGTCGCCACCGCATTTCTATTTCATAAAAGGAACCCAAATACATAAAACGAACGACTCACCGTCGAGTGGTCGACACAAAACACACAATACAATCCTCCGGCCGCGTTAATTTAGCTTGATACAGCGGGGTTCTCCCATGATTTATGAACACACCGAGCGCAACCAGCTAGCCACAGAATTAGCCCCCGAGTTCACCTCTGACCCGGAAGATGTCAAGATGGAATAGTCCATTTTTAGTAGGGGGATACAGAAATCGACCGGTTTTTGTATTGCGTTTTTAATGATCGTTTTCATCGTAACTATAATTATTTTTATGTTAAATGTACATTAACAAGCATGAGCAATGTTAGGGATGTAGGTGACTGGCCGGGGCGCGGCGGGGCCCCTGCTGATTGGGAGCCCCAGGCAACGACATCATTTGCCTACATGGTAGATCCGCATCTGTTCTCCCCTCTGCTCCCCCTCCCTCCTCTCTGCTCCCGGTGTACTTGCACCAAGGGGGAAAAAGCAGCTACGAGAGCCAGCGAGAGCCCGTAATAAGTTTTTTCGTTTTTACTGATAGATAATTAGTTATTAGCGGTACTGCATTTTAAATAAAAATAGCACAAATCCGCTTATGAATTATAAAAGTTAGACAATCCGCTGTAACGCTGACAAATAGTTTAGGTCCGCTGTAAGCGGATTAGCGCATTAGCGCTCCCTGGCGCTCAGCTGCCCTCCACTGGTGATTGCTTTATAGGCAAAGTGGACTCCTAAAAAACCAATCTGCTGCTGTGACTCAGAGAGATTGCGCACTGTTATTACACTCTACATTTTATCTTGACCCAGGGAAGCGGGAAGGAGTTTGTTAACCAAAGAAACTCCTTTTTATTTACTCCAAAAAAAAAAAAAAAGGAAAATAACTTTGTACCAGGTGGGAAGCGAACCCGCTTCCCCGGGTCAAGATAAAATGAGTATAACAGCAGTGCACGATCTCTCTAAGCCACAGCGACAGATTGGTTTTTTAGGAGTCCACTTTGCCTATAAAGCAATCACTCCTCTTAACATTCTAGCTACGCAAAGGAGTTAGAGATTATCAGTTATATTTTAAAACCCTGGTTGCGCGCAAGAGTTAGACAATATTAGTTATATTTTAATGACATTCAGGTCGCGCTGAAAGGCGGAAATGGGTGCGCGCTTCGTGTTATTTACGTTCTAACATAAGCTGATACATAAGCTGATTTGTAATCAGTTATTAACAAAAATTAAACTCAGAAAAACTAATTCAGCTAATAATTTTTTTAGGGGTTTCTGTAGTTAAATTTTAATGAAATTCAGCCCTCGCGCTGAGGTTGTTGTTAGAACGAGTCCAGCCCCTGCTGCAAACAACAAATCAAATGTGAGCAGTAAATGACGTCAAACTGGGCCGGGGGAGTCCGGCCCGATCAGAACCACGGTGGAGATGGTTCCAAAACGAGGGCGGACCCGGGGAAAAAAAGGAAAATGCGAACACGCCGAACCCGGGTTAGAAGGCGGGGCGGCCCGGGCCATTGAGGGCCGGCCAATGCAAAAACGGCTATAGAGACAAACGAGACAAACAACCATTCACTCTTTCACTTACATCTAGGAACAATTCAGAGTTACCAATCAGTCTAACATGCATGATTTTGGTCTGTGGGAGGAAACTAGGGTACCCGGAGAAAACCCACGCATGCACGGAGACAAAATGGAAACTCCACCCAGAAAGTCCCGGGGCCAGGATTTGAACTTACACTTGCTGAGAGGTGACAGCTCTACCAACTGATCCACCGTGCCACTGGAAAAATGTTCAACGGAAAATTGAAAACTACATATCCCACCATTTACAGTTACCATATCATTGTCCCATAATATCATTTCTATGAGGAAAAAAAAAGAGGAATAGTTTTTCTTGTTAGTTTTATTTGATGGTCTCCTTGAAATCTGGAGAAATCTCTGTACATAAAGGACAAGACTGAAAATCAAAAATGCCCTTGACATTCAGGCCGTGGTGCAAGAAGACACAAACACAGCAGAAAATCTCAGTTTTAAAAATACTCATTGTAATATGGATAGGACATAAAGCTGTCACAATCAGTGATGACACATGACTTGAATCTATTTACCAGCAGCTAAATGTGAAAAACAATCCTTCAGCCTCAGCTGCCCTTAACCCAAGATTTAAATAAAATACCTGCTCTAGTATAAAAGCCCAGTCAATTTTTAATTTAGGTTTTAAAAAAAAGTTGCCATTGTTTCTATTGATGGTTTCATTTGGTGCAAGATTCTTTAAAGAGCCGTCAAAAGACCAAAATTAAAAAGCAATAACAAACCTTGGTATTCAACAGTCCAGTTTTGGTCCCTCGGCTGCATCCACAAACAGCTTTTCAAGGGGAAAAAACTAAAAACAAGACAAAGGCTTAAAAAGCATCTACGTGTTAAACAGATTAAAGTTGCATAGATTTCAGACGTACGGTAGAAAATGCTCCAACACAGATGCTGTGTGATTGAAGGAACTTGTGATTGGAGTTGTTTGGCCTCTTCTTGCCAACACTTTCCACGGTACTCCTTCGTCCTCCGCACATTAACACGCTTCTATCATTAACCCCCACTCCCCACCCTCTGCATATTAGCTAGAGCTGGATGCAGGAGGAGAGAAATAAAAGATGTTTCTTTTTTTTTTTCTTGTGGAGCATCTTGAATGAATGATTGATGCGAGGGGAACAAGATCAGAAAGAAATAATCACGGTCTAACGAACACAAAGCCTTAAGAAATATATACTAGAGGAATGTCATAAATTTATAAACAGACCATATTTTAATTTATAAGTAGTCCGCTGATTATTCAAAAAGAGGGAAACAACATTTTCCACACACCTCGATGTGCAAAGCATGCTTTAAGTTTCATCTTCTGTGTCATAACCCTGGAGGAATTGGAGAAAGGCCTCGCAAGATCAGATCCTACAAATCTACGGTTCTTTCATACGGCACCAGTCGTTTGTCCAAAAACAACACCAAACCAAGATTAAACTAAGTCATGTTCATTGTCAGCGGCTAAACAAGGCCATTTTCTTTGAGTGGCGTACGTTTTGTGTGGATCCGTGCGACAACAGTGCAGAGCGATGACTTCATCTCCGAGCTTTGAGCACAGATGAGGAGGAGACAGTTAGTCCATGTTCGGTATATGAGCACCTTTCATGGGACAAATGGAATGTCAATCAAGCTCCGGTACACAGATGCTTTCTCCCCGGTGGGGACCGAGATGCTTTCTGGTGATGCAGCTCT
This sequence comes from Garcialebias charrua, assembly GCA_038048925.1. Lineage (NCBI taxonomy): Eukaryota > Metazoa > Chordata > Actinopteri > Cyprinodontiformes > Rivulidae > Garcialebias > Garcialebias charrua. The sequence continues at coordinate 67,969 of JBBPBX010000040.1, read as the reverse complement.
GTTGTTCCAGCCTTACTCTGGGTGCACTGGGAATATTTTGTCCTTTTACCTCTCCACATCCCTTTACTCCATTCCAGATCCCCCGACTAATAACGATTTCTTCAACTCCCCAACTTTGCCTCTTCTCTGCGTTCGCCTCTTGATGTTGGAGTCTTGCACAGAAAGGCTCTTACTAAACTTTCAAACTCTTTAATTGTGTATGATGTATCTCTTTAAGCACTCAAAAATGTGTCATTTGCCTCCATTTCAATTCAATTCAATTCAGTTTACTGTATTTATATAGCACTAATTCATAACAGAAGTTATCTCAGGGCACTGAACAGAAACATTCATATACTGTATGTAAAATGGCAAATTCAGAATAAAATTAAAAATCTCACTTCTAACCTACAAAGCTCTCAACAACCTAGCTCCATCTTATATTACAGATCTTATTGTTCCATATTTTCCCAACAGAGCACTTCACACTCAGGCTGCAGGTTTACTTGTGGTTCCTAGATCTAACAACATTGTCTGGTCCTCTGGACGGACCACAAAAAATTGTTGAAACGTTTCGTATTTTATCCAAAATACTTCTTTTATTTTTTTGAAGAAAAAAAAAAGATTTGTTGGCGAGATTTGTTGGGGAGGCCATAGAGAAGGGAGTTGCAGTAATCGATACGGGAAGTCACAAGACTGTGCACAAGGTTGGCTGTGGAGCGGGGTGTGAGAGAAGGACGGAGACGGTTAATATTTCGGAGGTGGAAATAGGCAGACTGAGTAATATTAATGATGTAGTGGACCAGACCGTGGTCTCTGATACACCTTCGTCTCTTTGAACTGTCCCAGTGACACCTTTTCACTGATACTTTCAGTAAAAAGACATTAACACCATTTTACTACATTACTTCAAATCAATAAGAGACTTCCTTTTATTTTGTGTAGTGAGTAACCTTGTGTTATGTGAACATTATTGAATTTAATGTTGGATGAAATCAAAGACTCTGTTTAATTCAAACTGGACATTCTCTCACTATGAATGTGAAATGATATTTTTTTCCTCTGAAACCTGGAAGTGAAGATTCAGTGACACTTTATCTCATTTAGTTTGAATCTAGGACATCAATCTCCTCAGAAGAGACATTTGTTTTTGTCTTACTTAATAATCAAGATGAATAATATCTGTTTTTGCTATTATCATTAATAAGCTCTCAAATGTGATGCTGTAATGACGTTGTTTAATCAAAACCAACAGGTCAACCTTGTCTTATTTAAAGTGTTAAGGCAAATGAATCAGTTTTTATCATAAATACTGGCATCTTAAAACTAACTCTTTAGACTTCTGACATGAACTAATCTCTTGACCTCCTTTTCAATCTCCTGACACGCTCTGATGTCAACACATGCCTGTCCTGCTGCCAGTTCACCCAATCAGAAAACAATACTTTTCTTGGTCAACACAGCTTCAAAGAGTCTGTGGATGAAACTAGAATGTGAGTCTTCATCTAAGAACTGATTGACGTCTGTCTAAACGCTAATGACACGTCATCAGTTGGGGGTTCATAGCACTGCTGGCTATGAGTCCGCTTTTGAGCTGAAAAGCTCCATTTGAATGAATTTTCCTCCAAGGAAAGTTTTATTCTGAAAGATCAGACCAGGAAATGCCGTTACTACGGTCCGAGGCGACGCACACGTCTGGAGACGCTGAAAACGGTAAACGGACTGACCGGTTGGACCAAGGGGGATTTACCGTCTTCACGAGGTAACAGAGTCGTCAGATGCTTTGCCAAGTGTACCGATGTTTAGCCGAGATCAGCCGGAGAGCTGCCATGTTTTCCTGGTTAAACACACCACTCCATTTTTTTCCACCCTCCATCTTGCTCTCCTAAACTTTTCTTTAACCTCTAAGCCAAAACTTTAAGCTAAATGCCTACAGAGATAAGTTATACTAAGACCAGTTACTTATGTTCTGTTGTACCTAGAAGTTACAAATGTGTGATGTCATCTGCTGAAGTAAATTTATAGGAAATTCTGATCGATCACTCCATGTAAATGTGTGATGTAATTTAATGATATGTTATTAAATGATTCTACCTTTGGTAGGTCAAATATAATAACGTTTCTTGTCAATTGTATCCCTCCAAGTCACAGAATTATAAGTATTAATCTAAAAGGAGAGAACCCGTGAATATTGATAATTTGTGTCAGTCTAAACCCTGCTCAATTTTTCATCTAGTATATAGGTAAATCAGTAAAACTGATCACAGCCTATATCATTACAATGATGTGTGAGGTGAAGGAGAGAGTGGTGTCGAGAATGACACAGAGACTCTTGACCTGAGGGGAGGGGGATAGCAGAGAGTTGGTAAGGGGGACGAGAAGTTGTTCTGATTTTGAAATAGAGTTTTTGGTAGCAACAAGAATGATTTCTGTTTTGTTACTGTTTAGTTGAAGGAAATTGTTAGAAAACATGTGATTTAGCTCATTGAGACAGTCGGTAAGTATGGAGGGTCGGTGGGTGGAGTTTGGTTTTGTTGACAAGTAGAGCTGTGTGTCATCAGCATAACAGTGGAAATGGATGCCGTATTTCCGGAAGATGTGACCTAGAGGAAGGAGGTAAATGATGAAGAGGAGGGGTCCGAGGACAGAGCCTTGGGGGACACCCGTGGAGCCGGGAGAAGACTGGGAATGGAAGGATTTAATCTGAATGAATTTAGTGCGGTCAGAGAGATAAGAGTTGAACCAGTCTAACGGAGTACCTGAGATGCCGATGGAGGTTAGTCTGTTGAGGAGGATAGAATGACAGATGGTGTTGAAGGCAGAACTCAAATCAAGAAGAATGAGGATGGACAGAAGACCAGAGTCAGCAACAAGAAGAAGGTTGTTAGTAAATTTTATTAGAGCTGTTTTGGTGCTATGGTGGGGGCGAAAATCGGATTGAAACTCTGCATAAATGTTATTGTTGTACATGTGTGAGTGAAGTTGACTAGCAACAGCTTTTTCAAGAATCTTGGAAATAAAGGGCAGATTGGAGATCGGACAAAGATTACTGAAGTTGGTAAAGTCAAGACCTGTTTCTTGATGATGGGGGTGATGGCAGCAGATTTGAAGGCTGTGGGAACAATGCCAGAGGTTATGGAGGAGTGGATGATGTTAGTGATGATAGGGAGCAGAGACGGGAGACAGGATTTAACAAGAACTGTGGGAAATGGATCAAGTTGACAGGATGAAGACTTAGACTTGCTGAAGTCAGCAATGTCATCAGCAGAGGGGAGGGAGAAGACAGAGAAAGGGAGGGAGGGGGGAGTTCAACGCTGGGGGCAGTATTTGGTCCAAGGTGTTTATGAATTGAAAGAATCTTTTCATTGAAATATGACATAAGTGAGTTGCAAATGATGGACAGTTCCTTTTCTCAAAGATGGCCTCCGTCACTTCTCTCTCAAACCATCGTTACTCTATCAAGAATGTGGAGATCTTCATTCATAACAAGTGACCTGTGACCTGCAGATGAGTGTAGACCGCAGAGTCCTGACCTGATGATGTTGATCTTATGTGCTGGTCCATCCTTTTGGCCAGTGGCTGTTTAGTTTCCCCGATGTAAGACTGATCACCCTGTGAACAACATACACAATATTACCCTGTTTGCGCTGGGGGACTGGATCTTTGGGATAAACCAGTCTTTGCCGTAATGTATTTTGAAAGCCTCTGGGATGCTATGTTTAGAAAATAAACATCTCAGTTTCTCTGCAACTCCCTTCAACCTACGGAATGATCCATCATTAAACAGGGGCCGAGGCCTTCGTGTCCAATTGTCATCTTCTTACAGTGCCGATGGCCCTCACACCTTCTCCTCAGCTGTCGTCCTCATAGCCCCTGAAGCTGTCACAGTGACTTTTGGCTACCTTGGGAAGTGCCTGGCAAGTTCTCCTTGTAGTGTATTCTGGTCTGATCCACCAACAAAACCCCGGAAAGATGATTTTATTCAAGTCCTCAATTTGACCCCGGAGTCGAGACCTGGTGACATGATGCATCTTTGGGTCTGGTTATGTCATTTTAGCTGATGCAACTTAATAAATCATTTCCTGGTTTGCAGTGATAATGAATGACTTGAGCTGGTCACATTAAAGAACTTCTCTCTACCAAATTCCAAAGTAAACTATTAAACAGCTCAACTGTGTCTAAATTTGTGCACGTATAAAAGCCAAAATAATTCCTACTTGGAGTTAGTTTTGAAGAAATACAATAACACTGGCAGACTACATCTTAAATTTACAAGTTGCAAGTCTGGTGTGTGAATGTCACACTATAATCACAGATGGTACAAAAGAAAACACGTTCAAATTTCAAAGGACAAGATTGTGACTCAGTTGAGGAAACCGCAAACTCTGCATAAGTTTTGAGACATTCTCAAACTTCTTCATAAATACGGTTTACAGAAAGTCATAGCCCTGTGAGATTCATTCAACCTTTATTTATACAGGTTAATCCCATTGAGCCTCGGGGACTAGTACAAAAAAATACTAGGTTTAATAAAACTTGTGGCTGCATAAATATGCCATGAAAAACAAGGTGTCGGCAAAGGTCAAAGGAAAAGTTTACAGAGTGATCAGACCAGATACGTATGGCCTGGAGAAAGAGACATGGACAAAAAGACAGGAGAAAGAACTGAAAGTAGCAGAAATGAAGATGTTGAGGTTCTCCTTAGGAGTAACAAGGATGGATAAGATCAGGAATGAGATAATCAGAGGTACAGCACATGTTGAACAACTGGGAGATAAAGTTAGAGGCCAGACTGAGATGGTTTGGACATGTCCAGAGGACGGACAGTGGGTATATTGGTAGAAGGATGTTAGAAATGCGGCTGCCAGGAAAAAAGACAAATATAAGATATATGAATGCAGTTAGAGAGGACATGATAGTTGGAGTGAGAATGAGAGTGTGGGGAGTGGTAGTGCAGAGGTTAGAGATGGTGGGCCTGTGATTGGAAGATCGCTGGTTCAAGCCCCGGTACCGACAACGTCAAAAAATGTGGGTGGAAAAAGGTGAAATGCCCACACCTGGCTCCACCCTCATTTGACCCACTCTGGGCCCCTGAGCAAAGCCCCTAACCCCCACCATCTGCTCCCTAAACAGGTCTCTCTTGAAAACGAGTTTTTTGTGGCTCAATGGCTACCTGGATAAATAAAGGGTAAATGAAAAAAAAAATGAACAGATGATGCAGAGGACAGAGATGGAGGAGGATAACTTGCTATGGAGACCCCTGAAGAGGGAACATCTAAAAAAATTGATTAAATAACATAAAACCAAAAAAGAAGAAGGTTTTACAGTAGAAACATGCGCTAACAGAACAGAACCATGATGTTGAAAGAACCTCACTGCTAACCAAATCACATTTCTTTTTCACATTTGGCACCTTGTTCTTTAGTAATTTTAGTAGTATTTTTATATGTTTTTTGAGTGTTAGTAGTATTTTTTTGGTTTTCTTAGCATGTTAGTACGTAATATTTTGATATGTTTTTAGTATTTTTTTGCTGCATGATTTGATATTTCTTGTTCTTGTTTTTTTCTTTTGGGGGTGGGGGGTTGGTTGAGACGGTTCTTCTCATCCTAAGCATTTCATTACATTGTTGACCTTGTGTTGGTTTTGCACATAACAAACAAATCTAACCTGTTAGGTAATATTTTCCATGAAGTCAGTGCTTCAGTTAGAACACTTGAATTATTTTTTTATTTTTTTTATTTTATAAGATTTTTTCACTGCTGGCCATTTACTAAGAGCATGACCCTTGAAGGCACTGTGAGCCCAGAGACCCTCCACAAACACCAGTGACCGTCAGTATTTATGCTAAAGATTCATTCAACCTTTATTTAGTCGGCTAAATCTCATTGAGCCTCGAGGGCTCATTTACGAAAGCGACCTGCTACAAACTAAAGAATGATGAACAGCAATGATACAAATACATTGAACAATAAACAAAAGAAAAGTAGCAAAAACTAGCGAACATTATAAGGTAGATGTACAAAATCAAAAACAGGAACAAATCTGCATTGGTTTTTGCCAGGATTCCAACAGATTCTGAAAATCATTTAGAGAGGTCAGGGCCGAGAGCTTCAGATCTTTTTGTAAGATATTCCAGGAAGCAGGAGCAGAGTAGGAGAAGGCCCTTTTTCCAAGTTCAGTCCTCACTGACGGAACACTGCAGGTAATCATGTCCTGAGAGCGCACGCTGTAGCTGCACTCACGCAAAGACATGTAGGAGGAGATGTATGAGGGCAGCAGACCAAGAAGTGATTTAAAGATGAAAATGTACCAGTGGAAGAGTCTGCGTGAGGTTAATGATGTCCAGTTAACCAGTGAATACAGGGTGCAGTGGTGGGTACGATAATCACAGCCAGTTATGAATCTTAGAGCACCATGATAGACAACATCCAACATCCGCAGGGTGCTTGTAGGAGCATTCATGTAGAGAATGTCACCGTAATCAATGGAGGGAAGGAAAGTCACAGATACAAGGCGTTTCCTAGCATTCAGTGTTAGACATGATTTATTTCTGAAAAAGAAACCCAGTTTACTTTCAGTTTCTTCACTAGGTTTTCCACGTGGAGTTTAAAAGAGAGATGCGAATCGACCAGGATACCCAAATATTTATATGAGTCAACAAACTCAATAGGGACACCATTTGATGATAAAATCAGAGGAAGATCTGCTGGGACCGACTTCCTACTTGAAAAAAACATCCCTTTTGTTTTATCAGCATTTAGGACAAGTTTGAGACGGAACAAATCTGACTGGATGATGTCAAAAGCGGATTGCAGTAACTGGAAAGCCTTAGCTACTGTTTTAGCTCGGCAGTAAACAACTGTATCATCAGCATAGAAATGTAAGGATGCATCAGGGATGCTCTGACCTACATTAGCTATGTAGATTGTAAAGAGGGTTGGTCCTAAAACTGAGCCTTGTGGTACACCATTTTTAAAGAGTTTAATTCCTTCATTCTTACCTTGAAGAATGTAACACCTCACCACAACAATTTAGTCAAGTTCAGTTTCTGGACAATGTTAACAACAGCGTGGGTCGTGCCTTCATCTTAGCATGAAACTACGCTCGGATTCTGTCTTAGTTGTCGTTTTTTTTAACCATTTCTGATATTTGACTCATAGTTCAAATTAAATGGAAAAATAAAACTTTTATTTGTTGTTGTTAAAGGAGACCACATATTGTTTATTTTTTTAATTTTATGGTATTTCTGTGGGCTATCCAGACCATATTCATTCAATTTAATGCACAAAATAATTCTTAGATAATAAAATATCCCCTTTCTAGTTATGCATTTTCTGACTTCCGTTCTAAACCACCGGTTTATGTTAATGAGCTCTGAATGCCACGCCCTACAAAAATCTGTTTACATTTACTCCGCCCTCTGAAACAGCCAGTATCTCTAATATGTTGTTGTTTTAAAATTAGCTCTTTTTTAATTACTCATTTGACTTACTGTTAGTGCTTGTAAGGATGTGGCTCCCTCTGGTGGTCGTCTCCTTCCGCCCATCACCTTGTCTTGCATGTTGTCTGTCTCAGGTTTGTGTGTTCTCAGGTGTGTATGATTTAGGTAATTAGGCTGTGTATATAAGTTTGCATTTGTGTGCATGTCTTTGTCGGGCCATTCATCTTCCTACCCTGGTGTGTCGTGTTTTTGCAGCTCCTTGGTTTTTGTGAGTACAACTCGTCATGTTGAAGTTTTTGTATTAAGCCACAGTTGAGCTCTTGAGTTTTTGTTATTAAAGCTTTTTGACTTTTTACCTCGTGTCTCTGAGTGTCCGTCTGCACCATTGGACTCACCCCCTCCCACACCACGCTGGATCATAACAGTAATGGCCCGACCATAAACAGTGAGTCCAGCGGGCGGAACTTCCAGAGGCAGAAGGTGACGGTTTCCGCTCGAAGAGAGCAGCCGTCACAGACGTGGTCCCTGCAGCTGCAGTTCCTGCGGCCGCTCTCATGCCTGCTGCAGTCTCCGTAGTTTTTCAATCTCCTGCAGTCTCTGTTTTCATTCAGTACAAGGATCACACCCAGTTCAGACTTTATTTTTCTCACCTGCCCGTTCTGTTTTTTCCTCGCCGTCTGGTCCCGGAGCGCGCCGCTGAGGTTTCGCCATCTGCAGAGGTCCTGCGCCGCTGTCGCCTCTTAGCCTTCAGGAGGTCCCTGTGCCGCTGATGATGCCTCTACTGTTCTTCTGAGGGTCTCCGCGCTGGTGACGCCTCTACTTCGTGGGTGCTCGCGCCGCTGATGCCTCGGCGTCTACGGGGGTTCACGCGCTGATGACGCCTCTACTCACTTCGGAGGGTCCTCACGCTGCTGGAGCATCGACGTCTGCAGGGGTTTCCCGCGCCAGGTGACGCTTCTACTGTCTTCGGAGGGTCCTCGCGCCGGTGACGTCCCTGCTGCAGAGCGTCCTCGCTTTTCCGACGCCTCCGCCTCGATGGAGGGTCTCCACATCGATGACGTCTCCACGTCCGATGACGTCACTACGTCCGTTGACGTTTCTACGTTTTGACGCTTGTTAGTTTTCTGGGTTTAGTCTGTGTTTAGGTCTGGTTTAGGTTTTTGCAAGTTTGGCTTTGTGTTTTGCTTTTTGTCCCTTGTCCTGTTCCCCTGTCCCTGTGTTCTCCTTCGTGCCCGCCCTGGTTGTTGGGGGTGTTCCTTGGGGACGCCTGGGGGCGTCTTTGAGGGGGAGGTACTGTAAGGATGTGGCTCCCTCTGGTGGTCGTCTCCTTCCGCCCATCACCTTGTCTTGCATGTTGTCTGTCTCAGGTTTGTGTGTTCTCAGGTGTGTATGATTTAGGTAATTAGGCTGTGTATATAAGTTTGCATTTGTGTGCATGTCTTTGTCGGGCCATTCATCTTCCTACCCTGGTGTGTCGTGTTTTTGCAGCTCCTTGGTTTTTGTGAGTACAACTCGTCATGTTGAAGTTTTTGTATTAAGCCACAGTTGAGCTCTTGAGTTTTTGTTATTAAAGCTTTTTGACTTTTTACCTCGTGTCTCTGAGTGTCCGTCTGCACCATTGGACTCACCCCCTCCCACACCACGCTGGATCATAACAGTGCTAGCTTAAGATAACTTACCGAAAGCCGTCTGCGTGCGCCGCCATTTGCAGCTCCTTTTAGCATTAGCCCACCTCCGAGGCTAATGGTAGCTCTTCCTCCTCCGGCACACTGCCAGTTTACCGCTCGTTGCATGCTGCACTTTTGGGAGCGATCGCTGCTTCAGTCCACACACACACAAAGTTCACCGAGTGTCTCCAGTTAATTTATCCGTATGAGGCAACCTCTGACCGGACCCCACGGACCTCAAAAGCCAGCAGCTCCCAGCAGTTCCCGCACGCAGATGGTCCCTTCGCCGGCGGTCTGCTCGTTTTATTTCTGCCGGCTGCGCGTTGGGAGCGATCGCTAAAAATTGAACTAAAACGTAAAAATAACAATTATACTTTATTTATAAAGCCATTTAAAACAACCACAGCTGCAACAAAGTGTTGTACACATGAAATTAAGAACATTTAAACAAAAGATTAGATGAAATCAGGAATCAAGTGAGGGGCTGGACTCAGGTTTGGTGTGGGTTGTGGCTACGGTTTGTGACGTCACAAACCGCCGGAAGTGAGAACGAAGTGTTTCTGTCACAGACAAATAAGTCTACTTAGAGTAAATAAACCACTGGGTGCATTTATTTGGCCCTAGTACTGTTTTTTTATGAAGTACATACCCAAAGTTGAGTAAAAAAAACATTAAAAAGTGAATTTTGAATCTGTGGTCCCCTTTAAATTGCAGTTTAAAGTAATGGATCTTAAATGGGAAGAATTTCCATGTTCTTTCTGTGCATGTGCGGGTTTTCTCCAGGTACGCTGGTTTCCTCCCACAGACCAAAAACATGCATGTTAGACTGATTGGTAACTCTGAATTGTCACTAGGTGTGAGCGAGAGTGTGAATGGTAATCTCGTTTGTCTCTGTGTCCCTCTGATGGACTGGAGACCTGTACAGGTGTCCCCTGCCTCTTGCACAGTGACTGCTGGACATGGACACCAGTGACCCCCCACAACACGAAAACGAAGAAGCGGTTAAAAGATAATGGATGGATAATAATAATAATAATAATGTCTTTGTCTGTCATCTGTGTATGTTTCCCATACGCAGACGAAATTCGTCTCTGCATTTAACCCAACCACCACCAGGTGGTGCAGTGAGCAGCCAGAAAGCGCTCGGGGAGCTGGAGAATTAGGTGTGCACTCATAGACACCCCAAGGTGTGTAGTGGCCGGGACGCGAACCCATGTCCTTCGGGTCCCAAGTCAAAAGCCTTGCCACTACACCATCTTGGCTCCTAAAGGTTTCCACAAATCAGAGAGACACTGAGTTGGATGTTCATGAAAGTCATTGACAGCACGTAGTCCAAGTTAGTCATTTCTCAACATAAGGTGATCTTAGTTTGAGTCCGGGCGATATGGATTCGCCTTTAAACCCAGTTTCTCTCCTCGTGTCTTGGAAGAAAATTAAATGAAAGCAAAAGGCTTGCAGGGGAAAAAAACAGTGTTTCCACTTCGTCAGGGCATTGTAAGAGTTTGTTATTAAAACATGACAAGCCATTCAACTGCTAAAGGTGCTTACTCAAGGGAATGCACGAAGTGGTTATTGTTTGATTAATTTGCTCGGAGGAGACCTGAAACAATCCCCCCTTCATGAATATGTGTGTGTGGAGGGTGACAGCGAGATTTCTCCGTGGTGACAAGTTATCTAAACTACAGGGCAAAACGATTATGCTAATATCAGGTTGTAGTCATCAATCATCTCATGTCAATGTGGTGTCAACGCATCACACGTCCCTGATCCCCCATCCTCCCCGCCTCCTCTCCCTCATGGCCAAACTGTTGTGGAAGTGGGCGCGCTCTCTACACCTGAAGGGGACAGCTGGGAGTGGGGGCTGGAATCAGAGTTGTCCCGTCACATAAAAACAGAAAAGGAAGCTGGGATGTGAACACACGGAGTGACGTCAGAGAGAGACACCTTAAAACCATCCATCGCAGGAATACGCGCCAGTGGATCACATGCACACACTCACGCACACTGGTTCGGCTTTTTTATTTTTTTTTATAGCAGGGGACACTAGAAGGTTCAGAGTGAGACAGAACTGAAGCCCCAAAAGTTTCCTTCCGAGGCTGTTTCTCTTGTTTCATGGAGGACGCGCGCGGTGCGTAAAAGTCAGCGCGCCCTGACCCGGACGCGCAGTTCCATGATCCTGTGATGGTGCTGCGTGGGGGGAAGACGTGGGAAGTTGAGTGGACAGCAGCCCCTGAGTGTCTGTGGGGAGAAGAAGTCGCGTGAGGCACGGATGCTGTTGGATGTGGCACTTTTTGTGCCTGACCTGCATCATGGCTTATTCTCAGTTAGGATACTCCTACTCCTCCACACCGCAGGTACTGTTCATGAAAACCTCTCAGCATTTCACTAAATGTGTGAAAATTAAAAACTTGTTTAAAAATTTACCCTGATGCATGCTCAATAATCCAGGTAGAAAATTTTTTAAAAAATAAAGAAGCTAAGTCTGGTCCTCTGGACATTCAAAAAAAAAAAAAAAATCATCTATTTATAAGACTGAGCTAAATACAGCACCTCAGACTGAGGAAGTCTTTCGGACGAAAGACGAAACGTTTCTACAATTTTTTTTATTTTTTATTTTTTTAATGTCCAGAGAACCAGACTTAGCTTTTTTAGATTGTTTAAATTTATTCTATTTGTTTGGGCGGGGACTGGGAGGTGTCTAAATATAAGTAATTTGCGCATTTACGCATTTTTGGATACGCTGGTTTTTATTAGTATGTTGTTTTTTCATGAAGAAATAAATTTAGTTTTACCTTTTTTTTTTATATAGTTTTTAATGACTTCTAGCTCCTTGGCTGGAGCCCCCCCGTCGCACTCGGTGCTGCGCTCCCCGGGCCACCAGTTCACTCCTGGAAGCGGTATCGGGGTCTACAGTGGCCCCTACCAGAAGAGCCAAAGCTTCTACAACACCTGCACCAGTGACTCCACCAGTCTCTACTCCAGAGTCAGTCATCTTTTTACTTTTAGTTCACCAAGATCTTTTTTAACTGACAGGAGAGAATGGAAATATGTCTTTAAAATATTCAATATATCTGAGTCTTGTATTAGAAAAGTGTCTAAAACCATTAAAACCAATTTTGTCTTCTAAGATACAAGTGAAGGTTATATGGATGATCTGCTTTAAAATCAAGCTATAATCACAGAGCACCACTAAAATATCTGTTTTAGACGTTCCTCGTGTATAAAATGTACTTTTAAACGTCTCTGTAGTCCTTCACCAGAGATAGAGGTGTGAAAAACAGTCAGCAGTAAAAGCGCCTTTATTAGTGCTTGGAAAACAGAGAGCCACAAAACATCATTTTGATTTTTGATTTTATTTACAGTTTCTCACATTTAGAACAGTTTTTAGAAATAAAGCTGTGAAATGTTAAAGTTTTTGTATCTTCATTGACACAAAGAAACAAATCTGACGTGCACCAAATAATATTCCTTCAATGTATTCTCTTTCTTTGTATCTTTATGTGAATTAATTTAATCGTTCAGATTCTTTGTTAGTTTCCGATGTGCAATTTCCCTCCATATTTTGACATATTGCAGATTTTATTTAAATCCTAATGAAAGACTGAGTTACCAGTTAGCTTAAATAAATCCATGAATCTGCCGCACCCCGGACACATGTATGTATGTATGTATGTATGTATGTATGTATGTTTGTATGAGAAATGGACTGTACTCATATATCACCTTTCTATTTCATCAAAACACTCCAAACTCTTTACAACACAATCTGTGCCTCATTTATCCATTCATACAGCACTCTATTAGATCTATACAGAGCTAATTGAACAAATCCTTCTAAAGAGAATAATCAGTGCTTTATCACATTCATACACCGATGGGACACACATCAGAGGCATCGAGGGGTTCAGTGTCTTGCCCAGGGACACTTCAACATGTGACTGCTGGTGGATTTGAACCCCCAACTCTTGCATTGGATGACAACTGTTCTAACCACTCAGCCACAGCCACACCATATAAGCATATACAGTATGTATATGTGTGTATGCTTAAATTTGTATGTATGTATACATATATATACTGTATAGGTTAATCATAAATGTAGTACTCCCTACTACCTTGTGCATGTGCATATTTGTCTGTTTTCAAATAAAATTATTCTGCTTCTATTTTTGTCTGCATAATTAGAAATGCTGCTGGAAGCCTCAAATTTCCCCCCCCCGAGGTTAATAATCTATCTAGCTACAGCTTGTTGCTATAATACTATTTGCACAAATTAGTAACGGCATTGTTTTGTTTTTTTTACATTTAATATGTTTTTTTTAGGTATAATGTTGTTTTTGTGTTATATTTGACTTTAACACATTTACTCACTATCTTATAATAATTTTAGGGGTCAGTAAATCCCAAAGAAGCAGCATCTGTACACATGGGGACATCTCAGACTCCTGCCTACTGTCCATTTGAGTACACATTTGGACAGTATCCTTATGACAGATATGGGTAAGTCTATCTATGATTTTACTGCCTCCATAGACTTTGATAGGTGTTGATTAACTCTAGATTGATATTTTTTTTAAAATCATCCTCTGGCTCAGGTATTCCTGCTCAGATAGTTCGTCGCGACGTAAAAACGCTACTCGGGAGACCACGAGCACTCTGAAGGCGTGGCTGCAGGAGCACCAGAAGAACCCCTACCCAACCAAAGGGGAGAAGATCATGCTTGCGATCATCACCAAGATGACCCTCACACAGGTGGAGTTTCTCTAAATAACTGTTTTCTTCTGATTTCTAAATGGTCATTTTTATGATACTTTTTTTTCTTGCCTCCTTCAGGTGTCCACGTGGTTTGCTAATGCGCGCCGGAGACTGAAAAAGGAGAACAAGGTGACGTGGTCACCACGGGCTTGTAAAAGCTCTGACGACAGAGGCTGTGAAGATGACAGTGGTGAGCCAGCAAAGCCTCCTAAAAGTGACACACGCATTCCTGGTAAGAAACACCCGAGTTTCTTTATAGTCTTTTAAAATTGATCAGCACACGCACGTCATTTGCATCTTTTTTTGTTAAACGTTTGAACTCTAGTAGATCAACATTGTTCAGATCCACAAAGTGATCTGGAGGACTTCGACCTGCTGGAGTCGGATGCTTCTGAAAGTGAACCAAAAGCCCAGTTCCTACCAGAGGACAGTGAAGCAAGCCAAGACCTCATATGTGGCCAGCCCATGCAGCTTTCAGAATCACTGCAAGGAAAAGAAAGACTGTCCCCTGACTGTCCCAAGCTGACAGCGGTCCAACATCAGAACACGTCTTACTACATTGATCCAGACCTTCAAAGTGCCAAACCTAAGATCTGGTCCATCGCTCACACTGCTGTGTCTCTGGAGGCCAGCTCACTGGCAGAATACCCTGCTTGCATGCTGTCATCAACCAGGTCCTCCTCACCAGGATACCCAACAAATATGTCTCTCACCAAGAGCGAGAGGAGACAGGAGTCACCGGTCGCCACCCTCAGAGATTGGGTGGATGGCGTTTTCCACGGTCCTCCCTTCCAGCAGCCCAAACCAGCTGAAGCGTGGAAAGGCTTGGATGAAGTCATGATGGACAGGAGGACACCTGCACAGTCCTATGAACTCAACCAACCTTCATCATCTTTGTAGTCCACCAAAACACTATCATCATCATCATGACACCATGAGGACCTTCTAATCTATAGAACTGAAACAAAAGTTTATACAGTGTTTGTGACTTTATCCCTGACTGTTTGCTAAACACCTCAACGCTCAAAGAACTGAGTGAAAACACGTTTCCAGAATCTTTAAAAGGACTTTAGAACGTTTCACTTTTTTGTCTTCACACAGTAAAACCAGTGTGATGTCATCAAACATTCATTTATTTATGATGGATGGCAATTGCTATGGACAGAGTACATCTTCATGCATTTAGAATAGCATTAGTACGTATGGTTGGATGTGTACATTTAATTCTTAAACAGAGGGGAAGGGGAGTCCATTTCATCAACAAAAATAAATATAGATGAAGTGACTCCATGAACTTTTAATGACCCAAATTGATATTTTTTTTGTGCTGCCATCATATATTTTTGGAACTAGAGTCTGGTCATAGGGTCACGGGGTTGTATCATCAGTAAGACGTTTCTACTTGAACACCCTCCCAACTCACTAACAGGACAACATATTGTCAGTCACAGTGATGCTTCTTTTTTTTTTACAGTACCAAGGTAAGAATTATAGCTGCTTCTCCATTGCTGAGTACTTTTCTGATCTCCTTGTTTCTATTTGATTCTTGTCTGGTGTTGGTACGTCTCACCATCCTCAGGCTGGTTCTGTGAATAGCAAGAAGCCATCAGGGCACTAACAATCTATTGTTGGACTTATGGTCATCCTGTGAAAAGCTAGTTTCTGGAAGTACCCAGCACACTGGTTTGACTCATTTTGAAAGGTGCTATTAATATGACGGAGTTTGTTGGAAAGCCTCAGACTGATGAAGTCTTTCCAATGAAAGACGAGACATTTCTACTAGGGATGCACAATATTATCGGCATGGTATCTGTATCGGTCGATAGTGATAAAGTTAAATATTGGACATCGGCCATTCCATCAAAATAACTCACCAATACAAAAGGTGCTGGCTTTGTATGACAAGGATGCCTGCAGTACCAGCACAACATTGAGTGAGTTTAGATTTGTGAAAATTTACAAATTTGCACTGTTTGAGTGACGTCATTGTTTTAGAGAGAGTAAATGTCATGAATAAATTTGACATTAAACATAATCCAAGTTGAAGTGTTACATCATTTTCAGCCCAATTTTGGCATCTGCATTTATTGAGTGAGTTTAGATTTGTGAAAATTTACAAATTTGCACTGTTTGAGTGACGTCATTGTTTTAGAGAGAGTAAATGTCATGAATAAATTTGACATTAAACATAATCCAAGTTGAAGTGTTACATCATTTTCAGCCCAATTTTGGCATCTGCATTTGGTAGCAAGCCAAATTGACAATGACCATGCAGAATAATGTACACTAGTATTTTAATTCCACAGCAGAGAAAGCTATGTAGTCTCTGTCAGTAGGTCAAGGGAAAAATATTGGTATTGGTTATTGGCCAAATACGTTTTAATATATCGGATATCGGCCAAAAATCCAATATCGTGCATCCCTAGTTTCTACCAATAAGAATCTGTCCAGATTACCTGACTTAAGTTTTATGGTGAGTCTCTTTTGCGAGTGTGTCCCCGCTCTATGGGCGGGATCATCTGTTAGAGCTTTGAGAGGGGCGGGGCTTACAGAAGTACTTGCTGCTCACTCGCAGTGACTGTTGCATGATTATTGCCTTCCACTGCATCTTCTAAAAGTCTCCAAACACACCAGAAAAATAACTAGATTTGTCACTAGTCGCTTAAAAAAGTCATTAGAGGAGTCTAAAACTTCTACAGTTGCTAAGTTGGCAACACTGGCAATTTGCAATAGCGTCAGTCTAGGAGCCAATTGATGGCTGCAAAAGCTGACGTCGGATCATTTGCTTGGCTCGGCTGGCTTGGAACCACGGCTGAGGCGGGTCCAAAAACCAAGCAGGAACAGGGAAGGGAGACACAATTGTCCGATGCTGAGTTGATGCAAACCGATTAAAGTCACGTCTGTGGAAAAACGGTTTCTGTGAATCGACAAATGCCTAAAAAAATGATCTAAAGTGCATTTAAATTAAAATTCAGAGAAATTACTTTTGTACACGAGGATCGGGTCTTACACATTGTACTACAGCCACTGTGGGTTGTTGTATTGGTTTATTAACTCAACTTTCATATCCCAGTTTTGTGTCTAGCTCTTATATGGGGACAATGGCGTTGCACTACAGACTGAGTTCTGCAGTTTACGTTGGGGCTGTGAGTCACTGGTCATCGACGCACTGTGGCCCACACCATACTTCATCAAAACTTGTTGAGCCTTCAGGACAGGAGGCTGAGATCTCGTACTCGCAGATCCAATAGAGTTTGATCCATCTGGCAAACTGTCTTTGGAGGAAGAACTGAGCGACAAGTGACCCAAGTGATGGGAGGTCAGGCAGAAACTACTTACCCTGCCTTTAGATGATTTTCTCAGAGCTCCATCGGGGCATTGGCAGAGCCAGTTTGAGGACCTCACTAAACCATTCGGATCACTGGAACGACAGTTTCTGCAGTCTCTTGTTGAGCTTAAGGCAACTGACAAAGAAAGCTTCCCTTCAAACTTGTGGGTTTCTCTAACAAAAGCTATACACCCCGTGAAAAAGTAAAGACTTATTTTGTTTCCAGTGCAAAAAACTCAGCAGCAACAATCCATGTAGTGAATATTTTTGTTTTGGTACAGGTTGAAGAAAAGGCTCCTCTCACCAAACTCTTCATCGCCCTTTAAAGCAGGTCCATAACACCTCAACATCTGGACAAATCTCACTGTATTGTTGTGCTCGCATAAGCTACAGTTGGAAAAGTGCTTGGGGTTTACCAAACAGTCGGCACAATGCTCTTTTAGCAGTTGATCCTACTTGGATGAACGTCGGCACAATGCTCTTTTAGCAGTTGATCCTACTTGGATGAACGTCCACAGTCTTAGAGCAAACGAATGTACAGTTTCCACATAATGTATGTAAAAAAAATAATAAAAAGCACTATTGTTCACTCGCACTGACGCACAAAAATAAAACGTGTATTCTATAGCATGGTGGCTTTTCTCTGCCATGGCAGCAGATATCCAGTGGAAGCATCAGTGGAGTCTTTTTAGACGATATAAATCTGTTGAGCAGTAGATTATATGTCTGCGGCTTTGGAGATACAAATGTGTGTGTGTGTGAGAGAGAGAGATTGTTTGCGTGTGTGTTTGGAGGGAGTGAAGGGGGAAGTGGGTGGTATTCAGCCGTGACTAATGGAAACACACAGAGGAGGGTGCTGCTAAATTGTTAAATCGATGCCACTTCCAGCTCGGCTCCAGATATAGCTGCAATCAGCGATGCGTCCCATTTCATTAGGAGCCTTGTGACTTTGTCAACCTTGGACAGGAGGAAGACC
>JBBPBX010000040.1:16770-31072 GCA_038048925.1 Garcialebias charrua | reverse complement strand
CCCATCCTGCCTGCATGCCCTAAGGCCATGGAGGAACACAACGGAACTCAGTAGGGAGGTTCCTCTGGGCCGAGTCTTATCTCGCATGGTTGTCATGACAGACGCGTTAAAGACCGGCTGGGGGGATATGCAGACACGAGCATGTACGAGGAATCTGGTCACAGCAGCAGAAAGAGTTGCATATAAACCAGCTGGAACTGATGGCTGTTTTCCTCTCTCTAAAATATTTCAGCAGGCTGGGCCTGATCTCACAAAATAATGTGTTGATCTACAGCGACAATACATGTGTAGTCTCACACATAAACAGAGAGGGCAGCACAAAATCCCTGCCCCTCCTCTACCTGAAGAGCAAACTCCTTCAATGGTGCAGCTGGCATCTTCTGTCAATCAGAGCCACACACGTCCCAGGCATTCAGAATCACGGGGCGGATACGCTCTCGAGGGGCACTCCGCTGATGACAGAATGGCGATTACACCCAGAGGTGGTTCAACAAATATGGCAGTGCTTCGGCAAGGCAGACGCAGATCGGTTCGCCTCCAGGGAAAACGCTCACTGTCCTATGTTTTTCTCTATACAGTACAGGACGTGAACGTACCTCTCGGCCTAGACGCTCTGGCGCACACATGGCCGAGATCAATGCGCCTTTATCAAAGTCAAAGTCAAAGTCAACTTTATTGTCAGATCTGCAATATGTACAGTGCAGGACATACACAGGACCGAAATTGCGTTTCTCTCAGTCCCTCGGTGCAACAGTAAACATCTAAACATTGAAACACTGAAACATATAATAATAGACATAAGCATAAAAATAGTAAAACTAACACTGTCCTGAGTTTTTTTTTTTTTTTTTTTTTTTGCATAGTGGTATAAAAAAAGAGTATAAAAAGTATAACTAAAATAAACTAAAGGTTTCTAGCATTGACATTTGCAAAGTGGCAAAGCAGCGTATGAGTCAATGTACACAGTATATGTATGAGGTAGTAGTTGATGTTGTTGTAGAGGCAAAAAGTGGCATATGCAGTAAGGCACATTGGGCATCCCTAAATAAGACCGTTCAGAGCACACTGTATATGTACCAGCAGTGGTGTAGATATTAGAGTAGTGTAAATAAATGTAAACAGTAGTAATTACATGTAAGCAGTAGTAATAAAAGTAAACAGTATTAATAAATGTAAACAGAGAATGTAAACAGTATTATGATTATAGGCAGTGATGTAATACAGACATTAGTGCAAGTATGAGAAGTAGTGCAAACTGTATGAGCACATGACCGAGAGTTTAGTGAAAACCCGTTTGGTGACACAGAGTCTAGTGTTAAAAACTTTGTGTTGAGTGATAATATGTGAGAAAGTTTTAGTGTTAAGGCAGTTCAAATGGGAGGGGAGGCAGAGCAGGCAGAGTGTTTAGCATTCTGACTGCCTGATGAACAGAGCTGTCTCTCAGTCTGCTGGTTCGAGCCTGGAGACTCCTCAGTCTCCTTCCTGATGGCAGCAGTCTGAAGCAGCTGTGTAGTGGGTGTGTGGGATCACCTGCCATGCGGTGGGCTTTCCGAGTGAGGCGTTTGCTGTGTAAGTCCTGCAGTGAGGGCAAGGAGGTGCCCACGATCTTCTCAGCTGCTCTCACAATGCGCTGGAGGCTCTTGCGGCAGGATGCAGTACATGCACCAAACCACACAGTGATGCAGCTGGTCAGGACACTTTCTATGGCACCTCTGTAGAAGGTGCTCATGATGGGGGTTGAAGCTCCAGCCCTTTTCAGCTTGCGGAGAAAGTAGAGACGCTGGTGAGCCTTCTTTGCCAGTGCTGCAGTGTTCCTGCTCCAGGACAGGTCCTTTGAGACGTGCACTCCCAGGAACTTGGTGCTGTCCACTCTCTCCACTGCGGTGCTGTTGATGGTCAGAGGAGGATGTTGGGCATCCCTCTTCCTGAAGTCCACAACAATCTCCTTTGTCTTCTCCACGTTGAGAGTGAGATTGTTGTGTCCGCACCACAAGGCCAGGCGGCTCACCTCGTTCCTGTAGTCCGTCTCATCGTTGTTGCTGATGAGACCTACCACTGTTGTGTCATCCGCAAACTTGATGAAGTGGTTGGAGCTGTACGATGGTGTGCAGTCATGTGTTAGCAGGGTGAATAGAAGGGGGCTCAGCACACATCCTTGTGGGGCCCCTGTGTTCAATGTGATGGTGCTAGATGTGTTACTCCCGATCCGTACTGTCTGTGGTCTCCCGGTCAGGAAGTCTAGCAGCCAGTTACACATTGAGGTGTTCAGCCCCAGACTGTCCAGTTTATGGATGAGCTGTTGGGGGATGATGGTGTTAAATGCCGATTCCTATCGGATTCCTATAGGAATCCTATCCTATTTATGCATTCCTATCAGTGGCCGTGATACAGGTGACCCTGGAGCACATGCGCAGACAAGCTCTCACGCTGATCCTGGTCGCTCCAAGATGGCCCAAGAGAGCCTGGTTTGCAGAGATAATATCAATGCCGACGGGACAACCATGTTGTCTACCCACATGCAGAGACCACCTGACTCAGGCTCACGGGCAATTATGGCACCCGCGGCCAGAGATCTGGGACCTGTGGGCCTGGCCCCTGAAAGGGGGGAAACTGATCGCCTCTGGCCTTCCCAGTAATGGTGTGAACACCATTCAGTGTACACAAGCAAATTCAACTCAGATGCTTTACGCTCTTAAGTGGTGTGTTTTTGAGGCCTGGTGCCAGGAGAGAAACATTGGGTCTCATGCACGAACCGTTCGTACGCACAGATTTGTTCTTAAACTGTGCGTACGAGTGATTTAGGATCATTTGTGGCATTCAACAATGTTTTCGTATCCTACGATTTTTTTCAGATACGAACAAAATTTACGAGTGGTCCGGACCTGTCGTATATTTTAGGAGCGTCAGTCTGCTGTCATCCAGACGGAATTTCTCCACTAATAACTTCATATTTCGTTATTTAGAAAATATTTAGAGTTTAAAAAAGTCACGCACCACAATTGTTTTTGACAATAGGTTCTGTTTGAAGTCGAATTATAATTTTAAATGTAATAATGACTAACGGATTAAAGTATTTAAATTAAAATCAATTTGTTATCAATGCCGTTTTCTAACACTACAATATTAATATGAAGATCTCAAACTGAAACCAACTTAAATTATGAATTAATTTAAGTTTAATTTGTCTCGGTAACGCAGACTTCGGTAACGCAGACTTTAGGTTGACCTCCTCCTGTTGCTGTCATAGTGCTCAGATAGCTCAATGAGTAGAGCGTTGCGTCGCAGTTCCGAACCTTATGGGTTCAATTCCCACATGGGACAACGTTTTTTTTTCTCCTTTTAATTCATTCCAGATTTAAAAAACACAAGAAAACTATTTACAATACAACAAGAAATGAAGCATAAAGTCTTTTTAATCTGGAATGAATAAATAATCTAAAGAAAGGAAGGAAAAAAATAGTCATACCTTGTGGGAATCGAACCCACGAGGTCTTGATAAGCGGTGCAATGCTTTACCCAGTGAGCCACCAGGACGCGTGTATATTTTAAGGTCCACATTTATTATAAACAAACATTCTTTGGCATTAGTTGGTCATTTACTCCCATGAGTGACGCTGCTAATAAGGACAGATTTTCTTTTCTTGACCTCAGAGAGCAGAACTTCAATCTCCGCACCGGTAGAGTTCTTCTTTTTACTTTTCGCTGTCATTTTATGAACGAACACGTTTTGCCTCCGAGGCAGGAAACGTAGCCTTATATGGTGTTTTGAGGGGTGGGAATTATGTAAATAACCTCTCCGCGTGCACGCGCAGGTGAATAGAACAGGTGGGATTCATCATATGTACGCAGCTCATTTACACACTTTTCCTGAGGATAGAAGAGTTTGTTGAATCTGACGTGGCATGTTCGTACGAACGCTTCGTACGAACAAAAGTAGGAGAAATTTAGGATAAAAATACGAACATGTTAGTGCATGAGGCCCAATGACTTTTTTGTAGGAGTCTTCCTTGTCGGCTTTCAGTTTTAAAAGTCTCTCTGCCTCGATGGAGATCAGAAGAAAGCCTTCCTTTATCAGAAATGTAATCCTCCATTGCGAAATTATTGCCAATCAGGAGAAAAAAATAACTGAATCACTGCACTTGAATTTCCTTACATTAAATTGTAGCGCGCTGTCACTTCCTTCTGCAGCGGAGCAGAGCAGGTGCAAGCACGATCCATGGGCTCACTAGCCCCGCCTCCTCGATGAGGCAGGACAACTACGTGCCTCAACTGGCACCTTTCTCAGCAGTTTTATGATCACTCAGCACAAGAAACACGTTACACACACATGCAGTTTTTGACAAAAACACTATACATTATATTCACCAGCTAAACTATAGAAATGTAGTTTATATAGCAAAAGTATTTGGACATTTTAATAGCGACATAAAAGGGGCAAGAATACGGGCTCACTGCAGCAGGCAGCACGAGTGATTGCGCAATCCCTGGTGAGGCGCAGCTGCCTGGTTCCTTTCCGCATGCCTCTTCTCAGTATTTGAACAATAAATAAGAAAAATCTGTGATTTTGAATAAAAAATAACCTAAAACTGGTTTAGTTTTAAGTAAAATAAGTTTATAGTACAAATCAAAGGATAAATACAATACAGGTTGTCCCCGACTTACGACGTCATCGACATACAACATTCTGGACTTACGAGCTGACTAACGAACAGTAAAGTTGTACAGAAAATACAGCACTGGTATGTGTTTTTAGATGAAAGTGTGTTAGCTAAACAAAGTTCTGTGCATGATTATGAACCAGTATGTACGTTTGTGTTGAAAAACGGGTGTTCGGCGCAGTGCTAGCATACATTTTCTGACTTACGACCAAAAATCCGGACTTACGAGTGACACGTGTTTCGGGTTTCGACATACGAATTTTCGTCTTACGAGCGATTCGTAGGAATGGAACTCGCTCGTAAGTCTGGGACAACCTGTAATTACATTTATTTTTTCAATTTACTTTTTTTTCTTTCCAAGATGACAGGTGAGGCACGGCCTCACTTGCCTCCCCTGACCGCACGTCACTGCCAGACAGATAACATAAAAAAATGTGGGAAGAGAAGATGAAACACCCACAGCTGTCTCCACCCTTGTTTGCCCCACCCTGTGCCCTTGAACAAGGCCTTCACTCCCACCATTTGCTCCCCCAGGCGTCCTAGATATCTCTGCTCCACATACAGAGCTGTGGTAGCTCGGTGGTCTGTGGTTGTGTCAGGAAGGGCATGCAGTGTACCGTAAAAACAATCACTAAGTCTTTGTGTGTTAGTTCACTGTGGCGACCCCTGTGCAGCTGAAAGATTGATCCAAAGTTTTGAACTCCACGTCTTCAACTACAGAACAGAGGTCCAGTTGCTTCATTTTTATGAAACTTTTAGGGTTTATTAAGCTTGAATGACTGAGAAGATATCATTAATTCAACCTTTATTTTACAGGTTAGTCTCATTAGCTACGTTTACATGGACATAAGTAATCGGATCAAACAGCCGTTTGGAATAAAAACGCATCACAAGGACTTATTTTTGAGACAGACCTGTTTTAGACTAAACCACAGATGAAGCACAGACAACAATAAACAACAATAAAATGTAAACAATACAATTAATACCAACGTTAATGTCAGACTGTACTGATACTAACATGATGGAACCAATACTTGAGTTTGTTTCAACCTTCAGTACATTTTTATTTTTATTTATTTATTTATACAATTTGTTCATTTTTAAAATACAATACAAAACAATCCCATAAACGATAACATACAAAATATAAAAAAATGAAAGGTAGCAGATAGAAGAAAATCTCTTATTATATCTGCCTCTTTTTTCAAACGATTAGTTCAATCAAAATTAATCTTCAGTAACAGAACAAAATGGCTTCTGTTCCAGGAGTATCATTTTGCACCAGATTAGGCAGGAAGTGGAAAGATCAACTCTTGACACTGGATGAAACAATCATATCAGGCAGGCTCCCACTCTCACAGTCTTTAAAGGAGCTATATGTAATTTCTGGAACACGCTGGCACTTAGAAACATTTTGAACAGAGACACGTTTCTGGTCCCTCCTCACTCAGAGCCATATATGGCTCTGCTTCCCCACTTGCTCGCGCTGCAGCCTGGAATGCTCCGCCCCCACTACATGTCCCGTCTCAGCCGCTGCAAAGTTCTGTGATTATATGTTAATAAAACGTTCTAAATAATAAAATAAAACCATGGAGCACTGGTCCAGCAACACAAAAACACCCTGAAATCAGTTGAGCCTCACGCAGCCACGTTGGACATGATTTAATTCGCTCGTGACAAATCCATTTCCTCATTTCTGTCAGTGGGAAGCAAAGCGAAGCTGTCAGTGAAGCGATCACTTGACTTTTGGTAAAAAAACAAAAGAAAAGTCCAGCTCAGGGATGAAGAAGGGATATTTAATACATTTGTGTCACATACAAAACAGTTTTGCTTTGCAATTCTTTGAATGAGAATGAGCCGCGGCCGCTGCGGGCTGGGACGGGGTGGGGCGTGGGTTAGGAGCGTGAGAACACTGAGAAGTGAGAAGCTCTGTTTTTATTGGCTGGTTAAGGATGGGTCACTCTGTGTTTTTAGTGTTTTTATAAACGCTGATAGAGAAGCAAGGGGACTATAGTTTTTTTTCAAAGATTACTTTGTCTAACATCAGTCTGTCAGTAGATCGTGACAGAGTGAAGAAATATGTTAAAAATATATTGTTAGAAAAGTTACAGACTGCACTACAAAGTTACATAGTGCAGCTTTAAGTTTCGCTTGAAAACCCACTTCTATTCTCTTGCCTTTAACACGGTGTGATTTGTTTTGATCCACTCTGTATTATACAATGTTCGGCATTTTAGTTAGTTTCTATTGCTATTTGTATCTATATTATTATTTTACATTTTCCTGTCTGCTTTGCTTGTTTGTTTCTATTGTACAGCACTTTGGTTGGCCTTGTGTCTGTTTAAGTGCTCTATAAATAAATTGGTATGGTATGGTATAATAATTTAGGCATCACTGTGGCGCAGTTGGTAGAGCTGGTTTCTCTCAGTGAGCAGGTTACCCTGGTTCAAATCTTGGTCTGGAGGCCTTTCTGGGTGGAGTTTGCATGGTTTTCAAATCCCTCTCGGTTTTCAAATCCCGGTTAAAAACTCACTACTACTCCATTGCTTTCAATGCCAGCTGATTTGTATTGGATCGTTTGATTTGTTTGATTTGATTTATGTTTGATTTATGATCTGCAATGTTTTTATGTTTTTCGTGTTGTACTTCATTGTCTGTGTTGCCTGTTGCGTGTTTGTTTGTCCAGCACTTTGGTGTGGACTTGTTCCTGTTTAAAGTGCTTTATAAATAAAATGGTATGGTATGGTATGGTATGTGTAGGTTTTCTCCAGGTACTCAGGTTTCCTCCCACAGACCAAAAACATGCATGTTAGACTGATTGGTAACTCTAAATTGTCTCTAGGTGTGAATGAGAGAGTAAATGGTTGTTTGTCTCTATGTGTCCCTGTGATGAACTGGAGACCTGTCCAGGGTGTCCCCTGCCTCTTGCACAGTGACTGCTGGATATGGGCACCAGTGACCCCCATGAGCCAAAAAGGAAGAAGCAGGTTAAGATAATGGATGAATGGATGGACAATTCAGTCGGCTCTGATTGCCAAACAACTTCAGAATTGATTATACTAACGTGTTTTTATACGTTTTACGTGTTTTTGCTACGTGTGACGTCACATCTTCTTCTGCAGGTGGTTTCACAGTCGTGAACTGTTCACACTGGAGTCTGATGGAGGCCACATTTAAATTATAATGTGAACGACCACACAAACCACTTCAGATACAAGTACCAAAATTGGAATTGAGCATTAATACCTGCAGTGTGAACGTAAGTCTAAGATTGATATAGTTATGGTTATACAGTTTAACTTGCTGAGTAAATCACTTGCAAATGAGTCTTCAAGGCTCATTGTGACTTATCTGTTTAAATAAAGGTTGACTGAACAAATGAATGAATACCGGCATATTTGAGTTCAGACAGCATCTTGCAACTGAGAATTTGTCATGCTAATTTATTGCATTCATTTAGCTTACATAGTTATTTTATGAAAATGAATTTGTTTTTAGTATTAAAATTTATTTTTCATCAATAAATAACCATAGGGGAGTGTTGGCGCAGAGATTAGAGACAGTGGGCCTGTGATCAGAAGATCGCCGGTTCAAGCCTCGGTACCAACAACATCAAAATTTGGGTGGAAAAGGTGAAACACCCACACCTGCCTCCACCCTCATTCGCCCCGCCCTGGGCCCCTGAGCAAGGCCCTCAACCCCCACCATCTGCTCCCTAAACAGGTCTCTCTTGAAAATGAGTTCTCGTGGCTCAATGGGATTACCTGTAAATAAAATAAACAAATCAATAAATCAATAAATAGGAAATTGAATAATTTCATACTTGACTTCATTGTACAACTTAGTGATTCATCAAACCGGGCAGATTTTTCAGGTTATCATATACCGCAGCTTTATTTATGTAGCACATTTTAAAAGCAGACGTAACTAAAAAGCGCTTAAGGAAGCCAAAAGGACAGATGAACTCCAGGAGTTGTGCCGTGTTTGTTTTAATTCAAGAAAATGGCTAAACTGATAGAGTTCCATGCAATACCAACTTTGTAATCTTGTTAAAATGAGGCAGAAAACAAGAAATCCACCCTTAAAATGGAAACATGCAGCCACTAAACTGAGCCACAATCCTTATACAGAGACAAAACGAGCAGGAGAATAAGGACACAAACGCTCAAAAACAATAGCACACAAAACAGCTAATGCCATTAACAAGATTACACCCGAAACCATAAAAGGATGTTGTCGCAGCATAAACATAAGCTTGTAAACATGGCTGTGGCAGGATAATAGCTGGAGGGGCAGTGCTGGTTTACCCTCTGCAGAAGTGAGCCCATGAGCTGGCCACTTGGAAATCCCTGTTTGTGTAGCTCATGTGTTGAACTGTGTAACCACACACACACACACACACACAAACAGACANCACACACACACACACACACACACAAACATACAAACAGACGGAGATTTTTTATATAGTGGTGCATTATTTACAGAGATCACCTTGCATTCAATTCAGTCTAAGTCTGTCAGCCCTGCACATGACATTTATGTGCACGTTTCACAGTAAAATATGTCAGTGTTTGAAATGCACCTGGGCAGGACGCCAACCCGTGCGCGCAGTCTGATCACGGGACGTGGGTGAGGCGTGCGGGGGCGACGAGAAAGCAGCAGACAGTAGTTCAATGATGACGGTTAACACAAATGAAACAAAGTCTCACAAATGAACATGCCACTGTGGAGCCTTATCAATTAGGCATCAAAGTGGACCCCCCCCCCACCCACCTCCAAGGCGCTTCCACCTATTCTTCCTGTCGAGCAAAACCTTAATAACTCTCCTTCTCCTGTCGACCGGGAACCTATTTGTATGCGCCTGAGTTTCCTCCTCGCACAGTGGCATGGTCAGACGCTCTATTAATCTTTCTATATGAACAGTTACTGGCGCAGATGAAATTGGGCCCAATGAGGCGAGCCTCCAGTGGCCGGGATAGGCCCCATTCATCTTGATTTGATTCGCGCGCTGACACCGGAGCACTCCGATGACAGAGGTTAAGTCAGTGAGTGGCCATTGCCTTCTTGTTTGCTCTTTCAACTCCCCGCCTTTAACCAGCCGCCTGCCTGCAGGAATGAGACGTGGGAGACGGAACGGGGTAGGTGGGGGTGTGTGGCGAGGGGGTGGGAGGTGGGTGTTCGTGTCGATTTTATGGGGGCACAAACTGGAACATCCGATAACTCCCACACGGCTGATTTCACTCCCTGTCACCGGCCGCCACATCTCAAACAAATATATACAGCGGTGGCCCTTCTCCTTGATAGGGGGTGACTTGAGCAGATCAGAGATAGATTGGGGGGGTTAGAAATCAGCTGCCTGACAAGCGGCACCTTCTCTCATCCAGCAATTTCACAGTGTCATTTTGGGATTATTTCATTACTTGCCATGATCCATGACTGAAACTCATTTTGGCCCTGACTGCTCAGAGAAAATGTGTGACACACAGTTAAGAAGAACTGAGGGATGGTGGCGCTAAAAAAAGAAGAAACACTTTGGTTGCATTTATCATAGAGCTGTTTGAATAATTAAATCTCAACTTCTTGATGTGTTCATTGGAAACTTTGACTGGTAACTAGATCTGTAGGTTTTCCTTGGCAAGAGATGATTTAGTCTTGTGCAGCTGTTTGTTAGTGATGTGCAAAAGAAGTTTGATTAATGGACACTAAATGATGGTTTGTTAGTAATATCAGACTGTCTGCTTCCATGCTTCAGCAGCAAAGGAGACAGTTCATTGAGCCTGGGCTATGATGTCAGTGAGGAACCTGTCCAAGGGTCTGTGGTCGCTTGTAGCTCCTTCTCCAGCACCTCTCATCGTTTAAGGTGCCTCTCAGGTTACAGAAGGATTCTGGGCAGAAGATCCCAAGGCAGGAAGTATCGGCACATTAGCTCCATTACATTAATTAAGAATGTTTCATTTCTAAAATGAAGCATGAGACAGAGACATGACTCACAGTTTGCCATTTCCTTCCTATCTTTAAATGAGGAAAGAAAAAAAAAAAAAACTACTTAAAGTTTTGGCATCCACAAAGGCAATATGATAGCACGCTCATTTACAGCTCGTGCAGCACATTGGCTCTTTATGAAAATGAGCTGCTCTTGTTGAAGACCATGAATTATGAGGTGGCTGTTTGAAACAGGAAGAACACGTACTCAAATACACACAAAGCATTTAATTTGTAGAAGAGTGCTTACAGACATTTAACCCATATTTGCTTTTTCATTCTTTAGTTGGGTACTATGATGAATTAATGCATTCAGGTAAATGCTAAATGCATTTACATATAAAGCTTAGTGTTTCCTTTACAAAACCCTGAATGTTAATTGTTTCTTGTCTATCTTATTGCTTTTCGTGTTCTTAATGAAGGTATTTAACACCAATGAAAGACTGGCATCACTGACGTCACTGCTGCAAAGACAGCACACACCTATGTACATTTGTGACATTATGTGTACAAATCATCCACTGGAATTATTTTATAACCTCTCAGCAGTAGTGCAGTGTAACCTGCCCAAAACCCTGTCTTAGCACTGAATCAAGTCAAAAGTCAAAGTCAAAGTCAACTTTATTGTCAGATCTGCAATATGTACTGTACAGGACATACACAGGACCGAAATTGCGTTTCTCTCAGTCCCTCGGTGCAACAGTAAACATCTAAACATTGAAACACTAAAACATATAATAATTGACATAAGCATAAAATAGTAAAACTAACACTGTCCTGAGTTTTTTGCATAGTGGAATAAGAGTATGAAAATTTACACCAACTCTAAAACTAAAACATTAAACATTTAATGAACATAATACTGTCCTGAGTTTTTGCATACTAGTATAAAAAAAGAGTATAAAAAGTATAACTAAAATAAACTAAAGGTTTCTAGCATTGACATTTGCAAAGTGGCAAAGCAGCGTATGAGTTAATGTACACAGTATATGTATGAGGTAGTAGTTGATGTTGTTATAGAGGCAAAAAGTGGCATATGCAGTAAGGCACATTGGGCATCCCTAAATAAGACCGTTCAGAGCACACTGTATATGTATCAGCAGTGGTGTAGATATTAGAGTAGTGTAAATGTAAACAGTAGTAGTTACATGTAAGCAGTAGTAATAAAAGTAAACAGTATTAATAAATGTAAACAGAGAATGTAAACAGTATTATGATTATAGGCAGTGATGTAATACAAACATTAGTGCAAGTATGAGAAGTAGTGCAAACTGTATGAGCACATGACCGAGAGTTTAGTGAATAACCCGTTTGATGACACAGAGTCCAGTGTTAAAATCTTTGTGTTGTGTGGTAATGTGTGAGAAAGTTTTAGTGTTAAGGCAGTTCAAATGGGAGGGGGGGCAGAGCAGGCAGAGTGTTTAGCATCCTGACTGCCTGATGAACAGAGCTGTCTCTCAGTCTGCTGGTTCGAGCCTGGAGACTCCTCAGTCTCCTCCCTGATGGCAGCAGTCTGAAGCGGCTGTGTAGTGGGTGTGTGGGATCACCTGCCATGCGGTGGGCTTTCCGAGTGAGGCGTTTGCTGTGTAAGTCCTGCAGTGAGGGGAAGGAGGTGCCGACTATCTTCTCAGCTGCTCTCACAATGCGCTGGAGGCTCTTGCGGCAGGATGCAGTACATGCACCAAACCACACAGTGATGCAGCTGGTCAGGACACTTTCTATGGCAATCAACAAGGGAATTGGATGGATGTCCTCATCTGAAAACACAAATACTGATTTGTCTGTATAATAATTGTGTCTAGTCGCAGAGTGAAGAGGGGGATTGGGAATATTCTCTGTCAGTCTGTCTTGTGAGGTGGAAAACTTGACTTCCATTTTTATGTGATTTGATTTTGTTAAGAGGCTGCATCAAAGCATAAGAAAGGTCCATAAAAACTTTGGGTTGCCATGTTAAAACCCAAGATGGCTGACAGTATACAGTATATGCTCATCTATTTTGTGAGGTGATATCTTGAAGAATCAGCAACCAAACTGTATATATATATATATTTTTATATATATATATATATATATATATTTTTTAATATATTTATATATATATATATATAAATATAAATATTTATATATATATATACGCTAAATGTTTTGAGAAACTGGTCATGTCCCACATCAAGGCAACCGTCAACATCAACGAGGACCCTCATCAATACGCATACCGTGAGAACCGATCAACAGAGGACGCCATTTCTTCCGTGGTCCACACTGCTCTCACCCACCTGGATCAGAAGGACTCATACGTGCGTCTGCTCTTTGTGGACTTCACATCTGCCTTCAACACCATGATCCCCCAAACTCTGATAGACAAACTATCTACACTTGGACTAAGCCCCTCTATTTGTAACTGGGTACTAGACTTCTTAACAGACAGACCACAGTCCGTGAAGATCCACAACTTCTCCTCCTCCACCATAACCCTCAGCACTGGCTCTCCTCAGGGATGTGTGCTGAGCCCCCTTCTGTTCACTCTGCTCACATATGATTGTACAGCCACACTTCCAGGCTGTCATATTGTTAAGTTTGCAGATGATACAGCGGTGGTGGGATGCATCACAAACAATGATGAGTCCAGCTACAGACAGGAGGTGGAACATCTGGAGAGCTGGTGCAAAGAGAATAATCTTCACATGAATGTGAAGAAGACAAAGGAGATGATTGTGGACTTCAGAAGGAACAAACACACCCATGCCCCACTGAAAATAGGTGGGTCTGCAGTGGAAGTGGTCTCCAGCTACAAATACTTGGGTGTACACATGAATGATAACCTCAGCTGGAGCAACAACACCACCAGCCTGATCAAGAAAGGTCATCAGAGACTCTACTTCCTCAGACGGCTGAGACGTGCTGGTCTGAGCAGCCCAGTTCTCACCTCGTTCTACAGGTGTGCAGTGGAGAGCGTCCTGTGCTCCAGCATCAACGTGTGGCATGGAGGCTGCACAGTTGAAGAGAGGAAAGCTCTACAGAGAGTGGTGAAGGCTGCACAGAAGTCTGTTGGAGTCAGTCTCCCCACCATCACAGACATTTACACCTCCAGATGCAGGAAAAGAGCCACCTGCATCATGAAAGACCTCACTCATCCAGCACACTCACTCTTTGCCCCACTCCCCTCAGGACGGAGGTTGAGGAGCATCAAGTGTAGAACCACTAGACTGAGGAACAGCTTCTACCCTGAGGCTGTTAGACTCATGAATAAATAAAAATAAAATAAAAAATAAACACTGCAAAATATCACATTGTGCTGATGCTGATCTGTTTTCTTGTTGCTGTGTTCATCTGTGACCATCTGCTCATACAAACTCATGTTCGTGCTGCTGTTTATTCCCACTATATTAGGCTTAGTGTATTACTAGTTGATGTTTTTCTTAGTTAATTCTAGATGTTATTACTGTTTTTCTCTTGCATTTGTTGTTGGATGTAACTGGGACCCCGTGTACATAATCTCGTTTTCATCACATGTACCACATGCGGTGCAAATGACAATAAAGACTCTCTGACTCTGACTCTCTGATATATATATATATATATATATATATATATATATATATATATATATATATATATATATATATTTATATATATATATATATATATATATATAT